>OZ029928.1:12187147-12202147 GCA_964023275.1 Norana najaformis
GGGAAGTAAGGAGAAGGTTTTTAGCTCATTCGTGCCCACACCACTTTTTCGAGAGGGGCATTGACCTCTGCTCCGGTACGGAAGCCCTTGACACCACTTTAAGAATCCCTCATTGCAAGGATGTATAACGTAGTTCTACTGCACGTATATCCTTACCCACATATCATAAACACTAATATGAGGTCGTAACCACCCTAGATGTCACCTAAACCCCTTGTGTACAGAAGTGAAGGCCTGTGTGGATCCTGACGTTGAATTGCAGTTATTAATGTTGATTCTTTGAGGCTTAAATTCTAATCTAGATGCAATTTCCAATTTATATTCGTCAGCTGAAACGCTCTGTATTGAATATCAATCAACGGGAAAGCTAGCATAATATCATATAATAAGCATATAGATACGTATATGTACAAATGGATATATATATATACGTATCTATATGTATATAAATGGATATATTATATATTTATGTATACCCAATAGAAATACCAAACATGTATATGTATGCATACAGTGCGTATGCATACATATACAGACTATACACAATGTATATACTGTACATTAATGCAATAACCACTTCCTCTGTCTATTTTTTTGATCCATACCCTCTGACATCCGTGAAATGTTCGGCACAAATGGACGGACGGGAATCCGGAATATTTTTCTGAATATGGAACGAAATTCGTGCCTGACACGGAAGGGGTTCTGAATCCGAACTAATCCCTGCAATATCGGTATAATTAAGTCCATGATTTTTTGCCCCGCATACTTAAAACGTCATCATCGACCGGTATATATCTGTATGTTGATGATGGGTACACTTATAAAGGCGATTCAGCCTATCAGCAATCTACGCGAGGCACGATAGCATATTGAATAGAGCGCTCGGCTTGTTACGCGGAGAGTACGGGTTCGAACCTCCTCCAAGACGGTTACTGTGTAGGGACCTCGAGCAAGTCCTTCACTCACAATTGCTCGGCGCCATCGAATGATGCTAAGTCATTAGATAGTGGCGCCTAATAAATGCAGAAATTATTATTTTATTATTATTATAAAGTGAAAAGAGCACGGACCTAGAAAATATTATAGCAGTTTTAATCTAGTACCTTCTTCTCGAGACGTTTTTGCTCTGCCAGAATTTTACCAGTTCCGTGTGATTTTTTGCATATTCTCTCCCGGCATTTTTCACTCCTGGGGATCATTAAAATCTCGGATGAAAATAAGTTTGATAAGGTTTATTATCAGGAATCGTGTGAATGATCAAGTTAGCTACAGTACGAGACCGGCTTTGAAAAACAGAACGATATTCGATATTAAGTTAAGAAATGCAGTCGTGCACTTCTTTTAAGATGCCGTTGCAATATGATTCGACGAGACTGTCTTTTATGGCTCATATTTCAGGCTTAGATGCTTCCAGCTGACGTTGCCCTCAACCCCCGACCGAATTTAGAACCACGAAGACGCAATACTTTGTTTCGGCGTTGATCAGTCTGTCAAAAACTATCGCTGGAAATTGACGGGTTTAATTGCTTTCCAGGTTCTGCCAGCTTAATTTACGGGTCTGAAATTGGACCTAATTAGAGGCCGGTGATTTTTATGTATTGTTCCGTCTCTTTTTTTCTAATGGTATGCTTGGGCCTACTCATAGACCTGCTTTTTTGTGTGGTCTAGTCTGTTTTAGGGCAACTGTAATAATGCCTGCTTTATTTTGTGCATTTTTACATTTAAATAGTGCTACTAGTCAAAACAGCAACCGATGGCGCTACTATAAACAGCAAAGTGCGTAACTAATTTCTTATGGCTTGAAAATGAAGACTGTCTCATGGAGAGGTTTGAAATACGACGGCGTAGTTAGAACTAATTAGTTTAGACCTAATTAGCGTTGGCCGTGTGCATGGAAGAAATGCATTGTCAGGCGTGTGCTATATATATATATCGCGCCAGTTAGACAAAATAATGAAGCTAAACATATATAAATGGCCTAAAGTAATAGACCTAAAACTAAAATAAATCTAATCCGGATATTTATGAAGCGCCAGTACTGCCGTCTGCCTAAGAACCAAATTCAAGTATTGCAATCTGATGTTTTTGTAATCTTCTGTTATAGTATAATAGACTGGAGATCTGTTGCGTGTCCTTCAGCTGTCTTAGGGATGTCCATCAGGATGCCATAATAGCTTAATTCAAATGTATTTGGTTTGATTTTACGAAATGACTTAGCATTATGGACTCAGTCCAAAATTATATTTCGAAGACGACGTTGATGATGACAACGACCGACGACGTTGATGATGACAACGACCGACGACGTTGATGATGACAACGACCGACGACGTTGATGATGACAACGACCGACGACGTTGATGATGACAACGACCGACGACGTTGATGATGACAACGGCGACAGAAATGATGACTGTGATTAGCAAATATTCCAACAGGAAGTGCTGCATACAAAGCCATCAATCGGAAGCTCCCGGAAACGGGGTGCATTTCGGGTTCTGTGCGGTCGGCGTCATAAACTCGTTGCTACGTGCTGTCGGGTGCTGCTACGCGACCCATACGTCATCAATCAGACAAAATGGCAGCCTAATCACATGACCAGACATCAATGTACTTAATGGCTTAACCCGGTGACCTTTTTGTTTCTGTCCACTGCAGTATGGCCGAGACGGATGGACTGGAGGGGTGGGTGTCCTGGTCAGTCTGGTGATCGGCGTCGCCGTGGTCATAGCGTTGGTCGTTGCTATGGCGGTCATCTTATCGCGCAGGCGCCGACTGCAACAAAATGTCGGCTGGAGAACTTGCGCTGATTCAACGGCGGTGGCTGCATGCAGTTCAACGGCAGAACGACAGATGTCGACACAAGTTTCAGCCACTACGGGAACACTGGGTAAGCAATCAGAGAACCATAAATAAACAATCAGGAACTTTAGATAAGCACTCTGGGAACTTTGGGTAAGCAATCGGAGAACACACGATAAGCAGTCAGAGAACTGTAAATAAGTAATCAAGGTGCACTGGGTAAGTAATCAGGGAACACTGGGTAAGTAATCAGGGAACACTGGGTAAGTAATCAGGGAACACTGGGTAAGTAATCAGGGAACACTGGGTAAGTAATCAGGGAACACTGGGTAAGTAATCAGGGAACACTGGGTAAGTAATCAGGGAACACTGGGTAAGGAATCAGGGAACACTGGGTAAGTAATCAGGGAACACTGGGTAAGTAATCAGGGAACACTGGGTAAGTAATCAGGGAACACTGGGTAAGTAATCAGGGAACACTGGGTAAGTAATCAGGGAACACTGGGTAAGTAATCAGGGAACACTGGGTAAGTAATCAGGGAACACTGGGTAAGGAATCAGGGAACACTGGGTAAGTAATCAGGGAACACTGGGTAAGTAATCAGGGAACACTGGGTAAGTAATCAGGGAACACTGGGTAAAGAATCAGGGAACATTGGGTAAGGAATCAGGAACACTCGATAAGCAATCAGGACCTTTAGATAAGCAATCAGCGAACATTGGGTAAGCGTTAGGGAACACTTGTAAGTTATTATGTAACATTGGGTAAGCGGAAATCAGCCTTATGTAATAAATTCCAAAATATTAAGTAAGCAGTAAGGAAAATTAGGTAAGTTAACAATCATTCAAAATCGATAAGATAATCGATAAATCAGCCAATCAATAACCTATCCTGTCATTCCAAATGGATCAGATAATCGATAAATCAACAAGTCAATTACCTATCCAGTCACATCAGTAGCTCTTTTTTCGTGTCTAACTAAGCTTCCAGATATACCATTCATTTTGCCGATACAGTTTCATTTCGCCAAGTGGTTTCGCTACCCACCATCCAGCGAATCCTCTTATGCGCTCGCCATAACATCGACCCACCCACACTCTAAACCCCAGTCAAGCTGAAGACTCTCAGAATTACCGAAGCACAACGAAGAACACACTGAAACTTAAACAAATCGCCCAATTCGCAAAGAAAGCTCACAAGCAGTCAGTCAGCCATTACGGGATTCAATGCGATCGACAATCGCCTTAGAACAGAGTCCTCTACGCAAATCACTGAAACATTCACTTGTCCAAGCTCCGTGACCAAAGCTCCAACCAATCAACCCTATGAAAATATCTTAGAGCGCTATATAAATTTCCAGGTCATCAAATCCCACCACCTATCAAAACTCCAGCCAAGCAAGCGTTAATTTGAGAGGTCCTGTATAACCGCTGCATGATTGTTGAATGCCCAAGTAGGCCAAGTCAAACGCATAACAACATTTCTCTTAAAGCTACTAAATACTCCGACTTAAAACACGATTAATGCATAAAAATACTGGTTGAAACCATCCTGGCATAATGATTTTCCCTCTTAAACACTCGGTATAAGGCACACCATGTTAATGAGAGAAAAAACAAGAAAAATAAAGCACTACAAAGTTTGCAATCGTTATCGTAATCGTAATGATTTCTACAGCGCCGAATGAAAGCTAGGTATGAAAGCTAGATATGAAATCTAGATATGAAAGCTAGGTATGAAAGCTATGTATGAAAGCTAGGTAGGAAAGCTAGGTATGAAAGCTGAGGGGACGAGCTTATTTACAGGCGCTCAGTCAAAATAAAGGAAGGACAGGAAGGGTTCGGTTCCAGGTCAAGATCCAAGAGTCAGTCAGTTAGACGGCTACATGGATGGTGTTTGGAATTGGAGCAGAAATAGAGATAATGGGAAGAGGAAGAATCAGGAAAGGATTTGTAGAAGAGAAGTGGTTTCAGTTTTGATTGAAATACTTGCACAACGATAGCAGAGGTGAATTTGTTGGTGAATGTTGTTTAATTCGTATGATGGATCATATAATTGTCGTAATTCTGGTGGGAGTTTATTCCAAAGAAGTGGACAACCATAGCTACGGAGCGATTTCCAGATTTATTCGGATGAGGTGACGATCATTTATACAACGCAATTTCTAGTCTTTCTAAAATGCATTCGAACATGCCTGACGACATCAAGTTCATCATAAGCCGACATGCTATTCAACTAGTTTTATATTCAAATTAACGGTTGTATGCACAGACGTAGGCATTTATATAGCGACCACACAGCTTCGACTCTGCTTGCGTTTCAGTGAATGAAATACATCAACGGGGCACGATTTATATGGGCCATTTAAACTGCCCGTGCGCAGAATGTGCTATTCCGAGATACAAATCGACAAACGTAGTCACGATCAGTATGCGAACCGGTTTCCCCTTGCGCGGACGCATCGTGACGTATGCTTTCACCGATGTAGCAAGCTGACCAGGCAGTGGCGGCTCTAGGATTGCTTGCGTGGGGAGGGCAGGGAGCGCTACATTCTGTTAATCCACCATGCATGAGTCTGGTCTAAGGGCGCCGGCATATTACCAAGAGCGGAGGCTGGGAACCAACCGCCCCTCCACGCCTATACCTAAATCCGCCATTGTGACCAGGTTATCGGTTAACAAGCCGCCATTTCGAACCAATTACTTAACCATGGACACTGAATAAAATTCGTGATGCTACAAACAGGTTTCGTTCAAAGCGTTCGACTAACGACTGGACGGAAGAGGCTGCTTTCAATTTTTCATGCATGGAAAACGACTGTTTGTCTTGCGTCATTCAGCGTCCCTGGAGGATCCTCGGCAGCGCAGACTGTCGAAACGAGGTGGAGAAGGAAAAGGAAAAGGACGAGGAGGAGAACCAGGAGGAGGAGGAGGAAGACAAAGAGGAGGACGGCATGAGGAGACTGTGGAAACGAGATGGAGCAGGAGAAGGACTAGGAGGAGGAGAACGTGGAGGAGGAGGACAAGGAGGAGGACAGCATGGAGGATGAGGAGGAGGACAAGGAGGATGAGCAGGAGAAGGAGGAGAGCAAGAAGAGGAGAGCATGGAGAAGGACATGAGGAGGAGGAGTATCAGCAGGAGAAGGAGGAGGAGGAGTTTATGTGGAAGCATGGTGGGGAAAACCTGGTGGTTTACCCATTCTGGAAAAATCTTCAGCAGGGATGCGTCAACTGTCGCCTTATAGCCCCTCATGCATCTAGTACACAGTGGGCGAAAAAGAGTAGTTTAAATGGCCCATATAAATCGGGCAGCTGTGATGTGTTTCATTAACTGAAACGCGAGCAGGGTCGAAGCTATATGGTCGCTGTATAAATGCCTACATATGTACATACGTCCGTTAATTTGAATAACAATTAGTTGAATAGCAAATCGGCTTTTGATGAACTTGACACTGATTCACTTAATGGAGCCACAGTGATATTCTTGCTTGCTAGTGTTCCCTCGGCAAATGATTGCTCGCAATTCAGTTGGCAAATGTCTTTGCCTTCCTTTCGCTCTGCCGGAACCTAACAGGGTTTTACTCCTGCTCATCTTCCTCCTTGTCCTCCTCCTCCTCCTCCATGCTCTCCTCCTTGTCATCCTTCTCCTGCTCATCCTTCTTGTCCTGCTCATCCTCCATGCTCTCCTCCTTGTCCTCCTTCTCCTGATCATCCTCATTGTCCTGCTCATCCTCCTCCTTGTCCTCCTCCTTCTCCTGCTCATCCTCTTTGTCCTGCTCATCCTCCATGCTCTCCTCTTTCTTGTCCTCCTCCTTCTCTGCTCATCCTCCTTGTCCTGCTTATCCTCCCTGTCCTGCTCATCCTCATTGTCCTGCTCATCCACCTCCTTGTCCTCCTCCTTCTCCTGCTCATCCTCTTTGTCCTGCTCATCCTCCATGCTCTCCTCCTCCTTGTCCTCCTCCTTCTCTGCTCATCCTCCTTGTCCTGCTCATCCTCCTTGTCCTGCTCATCCTCCATGCTCTCCTCCTCTGTCCTCCTTCTCCTGCTCATCCTCCTTGTCCTTCTCCTCGTCCTCCATGCTGTCCTCCTCCTTGTTCTCCTCCGACTCCTGCTGATCCTCCTCCTCCGTATTCTCCTTCTCCTTGTCCTTCTTAATGTTACAGGCTATTTATAACCTTCGAACAGTTTTTAAATCCTCGGGGATCATTTCTACCTCCGGCAGAAAAAAATTATTATCATCATCGCCCTTCGTCGTCGTCGTCGTTGTCAACATCATAATGGTACTACCCTACGGCAGCGTCAATAAAACAACCCATGAGTGGTGTTCAGATGATGCGTGAAGCGACTGCATTCAATTCCACGCATGACTGACCGTTGGCACGCCATTTCCTCCTTCCTAAGCAACCATTTATCGCGTCAAACTCCCATCCAGGCAATATCGAGGCGCTATATAAGTGACCGGATGAATACATTGATGCGACCACCAGCAGCCAACTCAGGTTATACCTGTCTGATAGTAAGCTTTATGTGTTCATTACCCCCACACTCCTTCCTCCCGTCTTTCCTTCCATCATTCCTTCCGTCCTTCCTTCTGTTCGTCTTTACTTACTTCTTTGCGTTCGTTCGTCCGTCCGTCTGCATTCATGCATGCATCATAAGTCATTTGCATCGAATTTAAATGAATAGACCCGAAAAACACTGGAAACATAGAAGTTTATGAAACTCCAAACACCTTGACCTAACTGCTCTAACCTCTACCCCATGGATAACATATAGCATTAGGTAATCAATTCTAAATAACTATCTGCATATATGCACTTGTGCATAATTAATAGACCGAGGTGTACTTTTCTTAATCACCAGATTGTGTCGTCCGCATTTAGCTGTGGTCTGGGAATTTGGGGCCCGGCTTTAAATTACAGATGAGTTGAGACGGGTGTTGTTATTTCATGGCTGACTGGTCAGCTGGGAATCGCTCGACCGTGGCGGATGATGCTGATGCAGCTTCGATGGTTGCCTGTGGTCTTTCGTTATTAAAATTGCGCACTGGAGAACCTTTCTCTGCGCCTATGTTGTTCTTCACGTTCACCAAACAACATGTGGCATTGATTGAAAAAACTATCGAGTTTCTGTGGTTGTCTGTTTGGGTGTCTGTGTGTGTATCTGCCTGTGTCTGACTCTTGGTATGTGTCTGTCTGATGCACTGCGCATTTCTCTGGCTCAGTCTGTGACCAAAAGTGCATCATATTCTGTCTCTCTGGTTCGACTCAACCAACCGTCTTCTAACTATTTATCCACTCATGCGCCATTCGGAATCTATTCATCTATACAAGCATCTATGCTGATTGGCCTCCCTTCATTCCGTCCTTCTTTCCGTCTTTCCTTCCGTCCTTCCTTCCATCCTTCCTTCTGTTCGTCCTCCCGTTTTTCCTTCCGTTTTTCCTTCTGTTCGTCCTTCTGTTCGTCTTTCCTTCTGTTCGTCCTTCTGTTCGTCCTTCCTTCTGTCCGTCCTTCCTTCTGTTCGTCCTTCTGTTCGTCTTTCCTTCTCTTCGTCCCTCCATCTGTTCGTCCTTTTGTTCGTCCTTCCTTCCGTCCGTCCTTCCTTCTGGTCGTCCTTTGGTCCTTCTTCCGCATTTTTCTTCCGTTCTTCCGTCAATGTATCATGCCTCATTTTCATTATCTATATGAGACAATTGAAATTGATAATTAAAATAACATGGCAAACGTTTTTTCCCAATAAATTGTATTTAAATCACAGGCAAACAGACAGGCAGGCAGACAGACAGACAGGCGAAAGGGCGGACGGAAGGATGTAAAGACCGACGGACAGTTTGTAAGACAAAAACACAGCAAAATATAGAAACACATAGACACACACACATAGACACACACACACACATAGAGAGACACGCACAGAAACATGCACAAAGACCGACAGATACACGTGGAATTGTTGGATGGTTCGTGAAAATCCACCTATCTCCTCCAGACAGTAATATCATCACTTCTTCCTCGTCGTTGCTGTCTTTTCTCGATTTTCTCCAAGTTTCGATCAGTGGAAAATCAAGCGTCGTTCATTTGCAAACCAGAATCATATCTGCGCGAAAACAATTTTCAGCGAAACTCTTTGAATCCTAATTAACTGCCTTCATCTGCGGTACATCAACACCGCTGTGTATAATTATGCAAGCAAGTTATCTCTCGTGTGCTCTGTTCTCTCTCTTTCTTTCTTTTTCTCTCTCTCTCTCTCTTTCTCTCTCTGTCTTTCTCTCTCTCTGTCTTTCTCTCTCTCTCTTTCTCTCTCTCTCTCTCTTTTCTCTCTCTCTCTCTCTCTTTCTCTCTCTCTTTCTCTCTCTCTCTTTTTCTCTCTCTCTCTTTTTCTCTCTCTCTCTTTTTCTCTCTCTCTTTCTCTCTCTGTCTCTCTCTGTCTTTCTCTCTGTCTTTCTTTCTTTCTCTCTCTCTCTTTCTTTCTCTCTCTCTCTCTCTCTGTCTGTCTTTTTCTCTCTCTCTCTTTCTTTTTTCTCTCTCTCTCTCTCTCTCTTTCTCTCTCTCTCTTTCTCTCTCTCTCTTTTTCTCTCTCTCTCTCTTTCTCTCTCTCCCTCTTTCTTTCTCTCTCTCTCTTTCTCTCTCTCTTTCTTTCTCTCTCTCTTCTTTCTCTCTCTCTCTTTCTCTCTCTCTCTTTCTCTCTCTCTTTCTTTCGCTCTCTCTCTCTTTCTCTCTCTCTTTCTTGCTCCGTCTCTGTCTGTCTGTCTCTCTGTCTCTGTCTTTGTCCCTTTATGCCTCTCTATTTCACACTCTTTCTGTTTCTCTCTGTTCTGTTTCTCTATCTTTGTCTCTGTATCTGTCTCTGTCTCTTTGTCTGTCTCCGTCTGTTCCTGTCTCGGTCTCTCGGTCTCTGTCTCTGCTTCTCTCTTTATTGGCCTATTTCTTTGTCTCTCTTTTCCATCACTGCCTCTGTCAGTCAGTCTGTCTGTCCGTCTGTCTGTCTGTCCGTCCGTCTGTCTGTCTATCTGTCTGTCTGTCTGATATCTGCATTTATGAAGAGATATTGGCCTACATTATGTCTACTCTGAGGATGAAAGTGATTATCCGTGTCTCATTCTGTGTCCATCAAATTCCCTAATAAACTGTCCAGCGATGATTAGACGAGGCTTACGGCGTTTGACATCTACGCATAGAAATCCCGGATGACGCAAGCAAGCAATATGACCATGGGCGCCAGCAGACATTTTTGCAGGGGGGACCATGTATCATAAAGAGCTTGCGCATATCTGCATGATCTGAGCATTTCTTGGAAGGAAGCAAGAAGGTATGAACTTCAATAATAATAATAAAATTACTACTACTACTACTACTACTACCACTACCACTACTACCACCACTACTCCCACCACCACCACTACTACTACCACTACTACTACTACCACCACTACTACTACCACTACCAATAATAATAATAATAAATACCAAACAAATATATAATATGATATAATAAATATAAAATAATATAATAATATATAATAATACTAATTCTTTATCCTTTGGGTTAAAGGTAATAGTAAAATTATAGTAATAATAATAAAATAATGGTAATTATGATAAAATATTTATAGTAATAATAATAAGCAATTTCTTTTACGATGTTTAATGCACAAGGCATGAACCGAAGGCGCACTTAAATGTGAGTCAGTCCATAACATTCTTCTCGGGATCGTATGACTCTAAGAAGGCATTGTATAACATCTTTTTATTCCATGCCTTTTTAGAATCATAGGGCCTACACCATTTGTTGTGTTATTTGGACGCCGCCCTATAAAACCTGCAGCCTTGATTGAATACTGAACCTCTCCAGAAGGTAGCATTTCGAATGACTACACTGGCCAACACATAATTTGTTGCCTCAAATGTTAGGACTGTTTCTGGGTATATTTGACCTGCTGATTCCAGAAAAGGCACCAGGAAGACCAGGCACAAGATTCGATTTCATTCATTGATGGCATGAAAAGTGGGTCATTCATAAGTTGCCTGATCTGTGGACCATCGAAGATTCCAGCCTTCAATTTTTCCATTGTAATTCCTGGTAACTTGTGTACTATGTATTCGAAGCATGAACCTTCTTTATTCAAAGCCCTGACAAATTGTTTCATCAGGCCTAGCTTTATATGTGGTGGTGGCAGTATGATCCTATCTCGTGCCACCAAAGATTCCTTGATTACATTTTGAGCTCCAACCACCATGTCTTTCCTCGAAGGCCAATCTTTTCTTGTCCAATGTTCATGCTTGGCTCTACTGTCCCAAAGACACAAAAAGCAGGGATACTTTGTGTAGCCACTTTGTTGACCAAGGAGAAAATTTACCATCTTCAAGTCTACACAAATTACCCATTGATGTTCTTTGTATTTTATCTTTTCCAGTACTAAAGAGATGGCATTGTACTCTTCTTTCATCCTGGTGGAGTGACCGATTGGAATAGAACCAAATTTGTTGCCGTTATTTAAAAGCACACATTTCAGACTACGTTTTGAACTGTCGATAAAAAGACGCCACTCATCTGGGCTGTAATCCGACAGACCAATTTTCTTCAATAAGTTGCTGATGTCATTACAGAATACTAGGTTGTTGTCTTCGGTAAAGAATGGCAGCAAATCCTTTTCTCTGTTTCTATAAATTGTAATTTTCGTTCCAGGCTGAAGTGCATTCTTTTCCTTTAGTCTGGACGCAAGCAATTCAGAGGACTCTTTGGAAAGATTTAAGTCCCTGATCAGATCACTCAACTCTTTTTGGTCAAAACGTTCACTGTGTGAAGTTGATTGGAAATCACTGTCACTGCCCCCACTTTCTTCACTTTCGTCATCTTGTCCGATATTGGACATGCAAGTCTCATCATCTGAGAGCTGAGGTAGTTCGCGAAAAGGTGGAACTGGTACAATATCCGAATGCGGAACAGGTCTCCTGGCTGAAGGTATATCAGGGTAAGACAACTTGTGACGATTATTTCGATTGATGCCTATGATATTAACCATACAAAAGTAACTGTCGTCGAAGTGGTTTATCTGTTCCCTCCAAACCATCGGTACACCAAATTTCAGGCAGCTTCTCTTTCCAGTTGTCCAGTGGCGCAATTGTTCAATACAAGTTTTGCATGCTGTATGAGGAGCCCATTGCTTATCTTGATCTCCAAGTTTGACACCAAAATAACCTACATATGCTCTTTTTACAAACTCAGAAATCGGTTTCCTGTTTGCTTTTAGTGTGTATTCCCCACAAATGTAGCAGAATATGTCTGGATGGTTAATGCAGCTCCGTCTGGAAGTAGCCATAACCTTAAGGATGTTCGCATCTGAGGAATTAAGTGACTAACCTAAAAAATAGTAAGAACATGTAGTTATTTAATGTTCACATTCACAGATTGTTCTTGCGACCAACTCTTAATATGCCCTAAGACGACTGCGGCTGCTTTAGCTTTCAGGAGGCGGTTTATATAGGCTATAAATGCTGACTTCAGCATAATCTATTTACATAGTTCGAAACCATGAAACGCTGTATAAGCACAAATAAATTCTAAATGAGGCCATGAATTTAGTGCTGAGTAAGCTGTAGGCTACGGAATAGTTATTTCGTTGAATCAGCAATATCTCAGCACGCGGCAAGATATGCTGATTTTACATTATAAGGATGTAGGCATTATATGAATCAGCAAGAATTATAATTAGCCATAAATAAAGCTTATTATGACATTTTAGTTTTGTCAAAGACATCGTTTAAAGAGTGGACTGGGTTTTCTTTACAAAATCGACGATATCTGAGAAGCTAGACCTGATGCACTCAATCCAATGACATTTTCTGAATCAGCGCCCAAAATTACCCCAAGAACAGGTCTAAAACCGAAGGCAACAAGAAAAAAAAATTTTTCTGTTGGCCAGTGCTATCGATCATCTTACTTGGCTCATTATACAACTCTTCATAAGTTCAATATACTAAAAGTCTACGATTTCGGCCATTACATTTTGATTTATCGAAATGCTAACGAGTTCTAATAAAGCGATTGCTCGAAAATTTCAAGTCTTTTCTGAATATCTGACGCATTTGCATGAGAAAACAGAGAACAAAGATTTCTGAAAATCCAGGCTAAATCATCATGAAATCCAAATAAATCTAGACACAACAAAATCTGTTTGATTGCCATGCTTAACACCTCGTGAGATTCTGAGAAGACATTGTATGCTGTCCTTTCTCCAGCCGACCAACGCAACTGGTCTGTTAATCGACTCCACATGAATCTTTCGACGTCTTACTCCTAAACTGATGATAGGAGTTTCTTTGGCCCTGTATTTTAATAGTATAACTCACAAAACAAATCCCGTAGTTGCTGTTCTAAGCTAGCGAGATTATAAGTTATAGCAGACAGAAGTCAAGTGTAGAAGTATTCCTTTGCACCATGGATGGACTTGTATGAGTTCTTGTATGAGCTAGTAAGCAAGCAAATCAGATGTCAGCATCTCTCTCTCCTCCTGGCTGGAATTAATCCCTCCTAAGGGAGGGGTCAGACACATGAATCATTATTTTCCATCTGTTTCTATCTCCAGTATCTTCTTTCTTCAATCTGAGAAACTTTAGGTCTTGCTGAATCATGTCTCCCCATCTCTTCTTTTGTCGCACCCGACTGCGGCGTCCGTAAACATCTGCTGTCATAAATCTTCTAATGCAGCTTTCCTCTTCTCTCCCTATCACATAATCATGTCATCTGGCTTCTCGTACCTTGTCAGATATATAAACCACTCCCAATTTCTGTCTGATATACTCATAACCTACTTTAATTATTAAAATCAATAATATTTTAAGTTTTACACAGTTAGATTTAATTTCCAGGGGCAAGTGACCCTTTGCCCCAATGTTCGGACGCTCATGTACATATACAATAACGTATCCTCGTCGTGGTAGAGGAAGATGTAGCTTCTTCTCCTTTGATAGACTAACTGAGTCCAAGTACTTTCGAGGAAACGTTGGCTGGATCAGCTGCTGCGTGAGCCACGACCAGGAATAAGCAATTATAAAGCAATTATAAAGCAATTATAAAGCAATTATAAAGCAATTATAAAGCATGGGCAATTACTGCGCTTCACAGCCAAGGCAGATGCTAAAAGGCAATATTTCTGAGATTTAGCGACGTTCTTCTAAAACAGTACGTCGTACTGCATTCCTTTCTTTCTGTCTGTCCAGTAATCTGACTGTCCTATCAGCTGCATGTCTGCTTGAGCGTGTCTGTCTGCCTTACCGCCTGAATGTCTTCATCTTCGTATGCCTGAATATGTGCCTGTCTGATCGCCTTCATTTCTGATCTGGTTGTCTGTATACCTGTTTGTCTGTTTGTAAAACTTGTCAGCCAACGTGTGCCTGCACATATTTCTGTCTGTCTGTCTGTCTTTCTCTTTCTCTCTCCCTCTTTCTATTTTTCTCTCTCTTTCGCTCTTTCTCTCTCTCTTTCTCTCTATGTCTCTCTCTGTCTCTCTCCCTCTCTGTCTCTCTCGTTCTCTCTGACTCTCTCTCTCACACTGTATCTGGCTACAGTATTTTGTTGACTGGCAAAAAAATAACGACATTTTTTTATTTTTCGAACGAGTCTGTCGATTTTGACGCGTGCGCCCTTTTAGCCCAAAAATGTTGATTTGGAAAGGGGGAGGGTGAACCGCCTCAGTCTTCACAACAACGGCAACAACACCAATACATTTCAAAAGACCTGTGTCCGCCGGCAGACGACAGTAATGGCCCTTTAATCTGACTTAATCGGATCGAAGGACTTGAAGCCATCAGTCGCTTGTCACTCAATTCAATAAAGACGGCGAGAGGTGGCCGTTTCAAGAGCAGGTGCTCGATTCCGTCCCTGATGAAATGCGATTCACCAGCCAATGACGGTGACTCGATGCGTTGGTTATATCATGCAGGTCTGAACTAAATGGACTGAATGTGGCGCTATATCAGTTATGATAGTTATGATTCAATCAAGACTCCGTGAGATGTCGCCGTTTCGAGAGCAGTTTCTCGATTCCGTCCCTGATGAAATGCGATCGATTCACCAGCCAATGATGATGACTCGATGAGTTGCTTAAACCATGGGCTAAATATGGCGCTATATCAGTTATGATAGTTATGATCCAATCAAGACTCCATGAGAAGTCGCCGTTTCGAGAGCAGGTT
>OZ029928.1:12207147-12244304 GCA_964023275.1 Norana najaformis
TTAATTATCACTCACTAATGGCGGCCATTCAGCCGTTTAGAGAAGATGCCGTCATATGCGAGGAGCGTAATTAGCAGACGGACGGATTTCCCGAGTGGGTTAGTTTTCCACGGAAACAATCTTCATTTCTCCATCAGCACTTAATGATCCGTGTATCCTCCGTTCGTCATAACTTACAAATGCGTCGAAACGCAGTCGACCGGTGTGCTGGAAAGGAATTCTTAAACTCGTGTTTCGCAAGAGCGTCGAAATGGCCAGCCCGCCCAGGGCGAAGTTAACAGCCTGTTTTTATCGTAATCGTAATCTCTAGATTTCTATAGCGCCCAACGAAAGCTAATTCGTGGGAACCAGCTTATTTACAGGCGCTCAGTCAAAACAAACTCGATAGGCAAAAGGGTTCGGTACCAGGTCAAGATTCAGGAGTCAGGCAGTCAGACAGTCGGACGACTACGGTGTATAGTGTTTGAAACTGAAGCGAGAAGAGAGATAAGGGGAAGAGGAAGAATCAGGATAAGATTTTCAGTCTTGAGGGAAAGACGAGCGCAGAAACTGAAAGAGATGAAGTGTTGGTGAGCTAGTATGATGGATAAGGTAATTGTCGTAATTCCAGAGGGGTGGGGCAGCTATGGCTATGGAGCGATTTCCAAATTTTAAGGATGAGGTGACGGGAGGGCGAAGAAGTGTTAGGACAGACGAGGACTGGGTTGAACGGAGTGGTTGGATTGTTTAAGTGGTTGGGGTTTTTCAGCAGCTTAACATCCCCAAACTGACATATATAGACCAATCAGCTGCATCTCTAAGTATAGTGTCTGGGTTACACACCACAGGATGCCATCTGTTATGTACGGATATATGTACATATATCTGAGCATTGTCATAGCGCCTTTCAGTGACCTCAGAGAATCGCACGAACCTACCTAATATTTAGAGTACAATATCCCTATAAATAATGTTACATGGGTGGAGAGGCCCTTTTGATTTTAGGGGTAATGCATATTGTTGACAAAGCACTTTAGTAGGATTGCGGGTATACAAAAGTTATATATATATTGTGAGGTATACAATAGTTATATAAATATATATCGTTGGGTATGCAATAGTTATATATATTTCGTGAGGTATACAATAGTTATATACACATATATCGTGAGGTATACAATAGTTATATATATATATCGTGAAAGACTCGTTGTCTAAGGGGAATCAAACGAAGAAGATGACAAGTTCCTCCACGAAAACGTTGCTTCTTCTGACGTTCGTGGCTTGAGGTAGATTCGAACCGCGACCCTCCGGTTACGAGGCACAGACCATACCACTACACCACCACGCCCCGATCTCGATTACGATACTGAATTAAATTCCAATATACAGATCTAGTTGTCAGGCATAAATTGCCTTATCATGCTATAACATGATTCCTGAAGGACTTGGTTTGTTTTCGGTTTTGAAGCATCGTCTGAGACCTTGGCGAATATGTCCGAGATCGATCGGAAAAGATTTCTCAAAGCCAAGAGACCTCCTAGGTCCGCCAGCGGCTTTTTAGTGACAAATCGACAAACTTTTAGAAATATTGACGGCAAACGACGGTCCTTGGATGTCCGTTTGGGTCCTGCCCACTGGGGTAGAGTGATCGACGCGTGGGTTCCGAACCCCGTTGTGTTCGAGGCGGGAAATGTCACTTTAAAATGATTTCTTCTTTGAAGCCGTGAAATTCGTACGACATATTCTGTCCCTTGGCCGCTAGTTACGCTTTTCCCAAAACGTCTGCTCTTCAAAACTGCAACTGTTTGTTGACGCTTTTTCAAAAATTAATAAAAGATACAGACATCATATTCTTGGAAAATCTCATATTAAAGTTTTGCACTGAATTCTGTTTGAAAAGCACATTAAAGTCGTATAACTAATATGAAATATTAGATTTCATAAAAAGTGTACAATGTTATTGGTCAAAACCGCCTTGCGGCTAAGCTATGCAACGGCATAATGCTCCACACAAAATATAGTTCAAACACATAATTACCATTACCGTGTTATCGTCTATGAATACCAACGGCACTAGGAAAAGATAAAACACAACACCAACTGAAACAAGGCGCGCAGTTATACAGTGTCCTAGTTTTCACAATGTACATCGTAATCGTAATCGTAATTCCGAGATTTCTACAGCGCCCAACGAAAGCCGCGCCGCGATAGGCAGAAAGGGTTTGGTTCCAGGTCAAGATCCAAAAGTCAAGCCGAGAGAGACAGCGTGGCAGCTATGGGGTGGTGGTGTTTGGGGTTGGAGAGGAGAGAGAGAGAGAGAGAGAGAGAGAGAGAGAGAGAGAGAGAGAGAGAGAGAGACAAGAGGAAGAAGGGTTGTCAGGAAAGGATCTGTGAAAGAGGAATGTTTTAGGTCACGTTTGAACAAACCAATAAGAAACGTTGAAGCAAGGATACATCCTTAGTCGTAATCGTAATCGTAAACTCGGAATTTCTACAGCGCCAAACGAAAGCTAAGTCGCGGGAACCAGCTTATTCACAGGCGCTCAGTCGAGACAAAATCGATAGGCAAAAGAGTTCGGTTCCAGGTCAAGATCCAAGAGTCAGACAGGCAGGCAGTCAGACGGCTACGGTGGGTGGTGTTTGGAATTGGCAACATCAATTGGTATTTTGTAACTCGGAAAACTCGAAATTAATGTCGTAGGAATTTCGCTACGCAAGTCGTCTGATTTATTATGAGGTTCAACGATAAACTCCAAATACGCCGTCGATTCTGTCTCTGGAGGATTCGTTCTCGGATAAGATGCCTCTGGCTCAAAAAAGGATTCATAGCCCCAACTTTGCGATGAAAAATTAAGACATTAGTTTGACACTAGTCGCTCTAACTGTCCAGAGACTACCACCAGAAAGGCGAAATTAGTTTTCGTGCTCGTGAAAGAAGTTCCTACGAAAGACCTTCCACTGAAAATAATCCTTCAACTCAAGCAGGCGCCAGTAGTTGTCGTTAGCCTAAATAAACTTGAAACTTCAAAACTCCCTTAACGGGAAATTTTCCAGCAGGAAAAGTAGTTCCTCTATGTGAAAGGAATTTTTTCAACGTGAGATAATCGTAATCATAAACTCGAGATTTCTACAGCGCCCAATGATAGCCAAGTCGTGGGAACTAGTTTAGTCACAGGCGCTCAGTCAAAACAAAATCGATAGGCAAGAAGGGTTCGTTTCCAGGTCGATATCCAAGAGTCAAACAGCCAGGCTAACAGACGGCTACGGTGGGTGGTGTTTCGAATTGCATCTGAGGTAAAGATAAGGGGGAAAAGAGGAATCAGGATAGGATCTGCGGAAGAGAAGAGCTTTCAGTTTTGAGTGGAGGACCTGTTCACAGATTGCAAGGGGTGAAGTGATGGTGAGTGTGTTTGATAGATCAGATAATTGTTCTGGTGACACTAGTTTCCAAGAAAGTTCAGAAGAACTTCGTTACCTTGAAAGTAAAGAGTCACAAAAGGTTTCGTTGACAGTAATCCTTCCTAGGCGTTTAAAAAATCTTGAAATAATCAATCGGAAAATGGAGTGAGACTATTTGCAGGGCATAGTCGAACATAAGTAGCCCAGTAATCGAATATGCATTCTAGGGTAAGCAGTCCACAATAAAGACAGTCCAAAATGTAATCCCCTGGCAGAAGTCTTAAAGTGCCGATTACTTTTTCTATGCATTTTGGAGTGGTCCTTCTGGCGAATGCTATAAAGCAGTTGCTTCTTGACCGATGTGCAATCCATCAACGACTTCAAATCAATCGGGATCCCACTGTTCACCTTTGCACAGCAACTCACGCCGATCACAGACTGGCTTCAATTTCTCCAATAGGCCTAACCATAATCCATCTTTCCGCAGTGTAGTTTTTACTCCTTTTACT
Organism: Norana najaformis; assembly: GCA_964023275.1. Lineage (NCBI taxonomy): Eukaryota > Metazoa > Annelida > Clitellata > Crassiclitellata > Hormogastridae > Norana > Norana najaformis. The sequence goes on from OZ029928.1 coordinate 12,211,038, forward strand.
CCAGTGCAGTCGGAAAGATCCAGTTCATGGCGAACTCTCGAGAAGGCCAAATGAAAAAGCGGTCGTCGCTAGATTATGTGCATTTATTTACAAGTTCCACGTCCAAAGATCTCGAATTTCCTGCTCCAGCGCCGTCTGAAAGATGACGGCAACATAGAAAAAGATCTTGGCGTCGGCGTGACTCGCTTCCTAACAGGCATTCAGCTGTTGGAGAAACCGGAGTCAGGAAGTCTTTATTTTCCTTAAGCAGTTTAATGCAGGCAGGCTTGATTCGTCTCGAAACTTTCTCCATCTCTTACTGTGTGTTGACGTGTGGCTCTTTCACAGGAACGCCACATCGATGATTCCAAAGACCGACGCAGTCTTCTCTAATGACGATTGATTTATTTAGCGACATTAATCTTGACGTGCATCCAATCAGACGAACGGTGCAATGCAACTTTTGCATAAAGCAGGGTAATTACGTAAGTCTCATTCGTTAGGAGATTGATCAACGGGATGATTTATTAAAATTCTGGGCGTCCAACGGTCTTGGGGGTGATTCGCTAACCGAAAGTGCATTTAAATTCTGGTCATTACTCGCTAGCACCGCTTCAACATCCAATAGATGGGTGATATTACAGAGATGAAAGAATGAACTTAAGGCTTCTAAGTGACCGCAAGGGCTGCTGGGAAACTAATTCGACGAAATGGCTTCTGGGATTGAACGTCGGTCACATAAAAGCGAGACAAAAAGGTAAGCAGATAGAAGAAAGGACTCACAGACGAAATTATTCACAGATACATACGTAGACAAAAAGCATACGGACAACGACATACAAAACGACAGAAAGAACAACAGATTGATGATACTGATACACAGACATGCAGACAAAAAAAAACAAGCAACTGCGCGTGCATGCTTGCGTGTAGGCTTACGCATACATAATGCATGCATACATGGACCTGTATGCATACATACACGCATAAATACAAACGTATGAATATATATATATATATGCATTGGCCTTTCACTCAAAACTGAAAACATTCCTCTTTCACAGATCCTGTCCTGACTCCCCTTCTTCCTCTTATCCCTCTTTCCGCATCAATCCCAAACATCATCCACCGTTGCTGCCACGCTGTCTCTCTCCCAGACTCTTGGATCTTGACCTGGAACCGAACACTTTTGCCTATCGATTTTGTTTTGACTGAGCGCCTGTGAAAATAAGCTAGTCCCCGTGGCGTGGCTTTTGTTGGGCACTGTAGAAATCTCGGGATTACTATATGTATGTATGCATATATACACCCATACGTATATAGAAGTGCAGAGCCTACATGTGACGTGGGTGCGTTTGATGCATGCATATAAAATGCCATATAAAATGCCCTCAGAGACGCTGTGCATCATCGTATGACTTTGATAGAGGCAGGATGTCGACAGCATTCGGGGTTGAGTTATGTCATAGAACCAAGATAGTGTCAAACCAGCCAAGACATCAATCAAAACGATTCCGAACGCATGGCACGTCTTTTTCTACTAGCTTGCCCACCCCAACTTCCTTTCTGCAAACTCCCTTAGGGCCTCTAGCCTTCACGTTCCGAGCTGACCTATTCAAAGCATGATCGACAAGGACTGCCATTTAACTTCTGAGCAACAATAGATTGAAACTTTTGTGACACTGGCGCGATAAAAAACGACATTAGAATAGAATTGGGTATAAAACAGAATAGAATTTAATGTAATAAATTGAGTTACATTGGATTTGATTAGACTATAGAACTTAAACTGCGTACGACCTGGAGACGAGCCCAGAGCAGAGACGGTTGGCAGCATGTTGTAGAAACGGCAACGCTCAGAGTATGGGCACGCACAGATGATGATAATGATAAAGATGATGATGATGATGAAGATGATGATGATGATGGTGGTGGTGATGATAATGAAGATGATGAAGATGATGATGACGAAGAAGATGATGATGATGATAATGATGATGGTGATGATGATGATGAATTTGTAAAGAAGTCACAATCATAAACGGATTGAGCGTGACTTTGCAAAGAGCTTTAGAAATTGAAAGAAATATTACAAAAAACTTAGATTCTTTTGAAATTGTGCACTCGATTATATTGTTTCTTCATACGTATTCAGAGTAAATTAACAAAAGCGCTAACAAAGGAACAAATGATTGACGCAATCAATTGATCAATCAAGCAATCAATCCGTTCAATTGTTTGGCAGAGTTTCTGCCCTCTAGTGACGAAACTAGAACCAAGTGACATCACATCGGGAGACCACGATACAATTACGTCACGAACCGGAAACTCGACGTCACATATCATGCACCGAGTGACCCTTCTCGTTTTCTGCCTCACTGGCGTCATCATGTCGTCAACCTACGCTCTCTGCCTCAACGATACGCACGTTGACGTCATCGTCAGACTTCCACCTACAGTCCGTATGGGTAGGCATCATCATCATCATCATCACCATCATCATCATCATCATCAATCATCATCATCAGCAGCAGCATCATACTATTCATAATAATAATGATGATGATAATAATAATAATGATGATGATGATGATGATGATAATAATAATAATAATAATAATAATAATAATAATAATAATAATAATAATGGTAATAATGATACTTCCATTTTACTTCTGCTCCCCTATATCTTGACGATTTCTAGCGTCCCAGAATTGTTTCAACTTCCGGAGAATTTTTATATTCCTGACGGATCATAAATACCTTGGGTAAATAATAACAATAACAATAATATTATTATTAAGCCTTCTGGATTAAAAGAATAATAAATGTAGCGTCAACAACAGTAACTACAAAAGTGTTTTGAAATGCTTCGGATCAACACCTTTCACGTTAGCTATCGACGTCTTCTACGTCACCAATGCATGTCAGACTGTCGGTCTGAATTCTCTCGCCTCGGATTCAACAGTTCAGCACAGGTCACTAGGAATACCCTATCTGTTGACAGTACTCATAACAGCATCATGCTGGACATTCGCCATGGGGCTCAAGACCTATTTGTACCGACTTGTTGTTGCTGACTGACCCCGGTGACCTACCAACGCCTACGATTCCTCGCTCAACTGATGGACATGTCACGTGACAACAAAATGCTTTGCTTACTAATCACTTGTTTACATTCGACGCTTTATCTCTGCAGAAGTCGACGTTTTCTTTAACGAACGAAACAAGAACAATATCGATCAGGATAATCTATCGATCGGTCGTCACAGTGTCCGCGTGATCGGTGAGTCATCTTAAGCTTTTCATCGCAAGTGATCAATCATTCATTGTAATTGTAATCTGACATTTATAAAGCGCCGCTTCAAGAATAAGCTCAAAGGGGCGCTCCCGACCCGAACCAGTGATACCACTGTCAAATATTACAGACTTATAGGCTTCTGTTCCCGACGACAAGGGAACCAGCTGCTCTTGGGGAGAATATGATCATGATATGTAAGTATATACGCGTGTATGTATACATGGTTGTATGTATATGTATATGTACAGTATATATGCACCTAAACACTTTATATAGCGCATTTAAATACCTTACAGAAGCGGTATTAAGCCTGGAACATGTGGTCGTTGTCGCTCGTTTTATTAATTAATTGGAGGACTTGATTATGCAAAGATTGAAACTTCAAGAGATTTAGGAGATATCGGTCTTAATTACTTTTTTTACAGATCTCATCGATGTCCAGCCAACTGGTAATAGTCCTTGTGATGTCGACTTCCTGTGTGGGTCAGAGGTTACTTCCGGTCGGCTGTTGACCGCCTGTGACTCAGCGGAAATGAATTGCGTCTGCATTCGAGGATTCGTCCGAATGCAAGACACCTGCGTCGGTAGGCAGCGAACCGTTGCCGACATGTTCCTTCGTCTACGGGTAAGGCAAGGAACGGCAAGGCAGAACAAGGGATGGCAAGGCAGAACAAGGAACGGCAAGGCAAGATAAGGGACGGCGAGGCATGGCAAGGGGCGGCATGGCAAGATAAGGCACGGCAAGGCAGGGCAAGGAACGGCAATGCAGGGCAAAGAACGGCAAGGCAGAACAAGGAACGGCAAGGCAAGATAAGGGACGGCAAGGCAGGACAAGGGACGGCAAGGCAGGACAAGGAATGGCAAGGTAGGCCAAGGAACGGCAAGGCAGGGCAATGAACGGCAAGGCAGAACAAGGAACGGCAAGGCAAGATAAGGAACGGCAAGGCAGGGCAAGGAACGGCAAGGCAGGGCAAGGAACGGCAAGGCAGGGCAAGGAACGGCAAGGCAGAACAAGGGACGGCAAGGCAGGGCAAAGAACGGCAAGGCAGGGCAAGGAACAGCTAGGCAGGGCAAGGAACGGTAAGGCAGGGCAAGGCTGGGCAAGGAACGGCAAGATAGGCCAAGGCAGGGCAAGGCTGGGCAAGGAACGGCAAGATAGGCCAATGAACGGCAAGGCAGAACAAGGAACGGCAAGGCAAGATAAGGAACGGCAAGGCAGGGCAAGGAACGGCAAGGCAGGGCAAGGAACGGCAAGGCAGGGCAAGGAACGGCAAGGCAGGGCAAGGAACGGCAAGGCAGAACAAGGGACGGCAAGGCAGGGCAAAGAACGGCAAGGAACGGTAAGGCAGGGCAAGGAACAGCTAGGCAGGGCAAGGAACGGTAAGGCAGGGCAAGGCTGGGCAAGGCTGGGCAAGATAGGCCAAGGCAGGGCAAGGCTGGGCAAGGAACGGCAAGATAGGCCAAGGAACGGCAAGGCTGGGCAAGGAACGGCAAGGAGATGGAATAGGAGAAGAACGGTGAGGCAGGACAAGAAACGACAAGATAGAACAAGACAGGCCAAACGAAATTCTAGTGTGTAAGTCGAGCAAAATATTGTCAATAAAAATGGCTGTTGTCCTCGTCAGGTATTAATGTGAACTTTTAGATTAGTCCAAGAGAAATGTGACTGGGTTCGTCGCTTGTTCGTCTTCATTATGGGAGTGGTATAAAGCGTTAGGTTCAGCAGTTAGACACTGTGTGTCTAAGTCCTGTCACAGTGGGAGTATGAAGTGCTAGGCTAAGCTATCAGACACTTTATATCTTTTCATACTATCCTTATGAGCTTAGGTTTATGGTAGTCTGTGCGATTGTTTATGAGATTGTCTGAGGAAAGCTGTTCCGCTTTTAGCGAAGAGGTGTGTCTTATAAAATTGACTTAGAGAAGAGGAAGTTTGCCGACGAAATCCGTTTCCATAATTGCATTCATTGACTCCAGATGACTCCGTTGATTCCTCTGTCAGCTGAACGGCTGTGAGATTGATTGGAAGAACTCGTTCTTGGAGATGATGGAAAAACCAAGAAGAGGAGGGAGGTGGAATAGAAGAAGAAATCTTTCCGGCGATAAAGAAGTATCCGTTGAGGGATTAATCCATCGCGCATGCGCGTAAGACCGTCGCCCGGAAGCCGCCATATTGTTGCCTCACAGAGACACTTCCGAATTCCATGGTGCATCGGCGCTCATCAATATGGCGGATTATCTTTGATTAATCGTCGTAACAAAATATCAGTGCAAATAAAATCCTTCTACGACGACTTCCGTATGTAATGATTTTAAAATACAGTGGACTAAGCCACAGGGCATATGAAACACACAGACAATGTTTATATAACTGTTTATATTAGAGTTTATAATTAGACCGTCACGTGACCAGGCGCTGCCAAAGACGAAATATAAGACATAGATGATCCAGTACGATCCAGTACGATGCTGCAGTATAGGTGAAAGTCAATCAGTCAGTCAGTCAGTCAGTCAGTCAGTCAACTCGTAGTTATAGACCTGAAGGTGATTTTCATTGCAGATAGGGATGAATGTGCCCTGGGTCTGCATGACTGTCCGGCAGAGGCTGAGTGCCAGAATACGAACGGTTCCTTCATCTGTCGATGTCCATCTGGTCACTACTATAGCGGTCAAGCGTGCCATGGTCAGTGGATATTATTCCTTCTTGTCAGTGCTTTTTTCAGACGGAACGGCCCGCAACGGCGTTCCGGTCCCTTTTTTCAGCCAAAAAATAATTTAGTTATTAATAAAATAATACTTAGTTATTTTAATTTAGTGTTACTGAGTTATTTTAGTTATTTTAATTCAATTTCAGTGTTTGCAACTTTGCACTGTTTTCAGTGTTTTATTTTTTATTATTGGGTTCAGCCCTTCATAACTGTTCAGTTCCGGAACCTTTTTTTCTAGAAAAAAGCACTGGGTCTTGTACGTTCAAAGGTTTCGTCGTTGACGCTGCTGGGTTGTGGTTTCAAATCTCAGTGAATCGGAAAACGAGGAAGTATCAACACATAAGAACTAGAAAAGGAAGAGGAGAGCGGAGGAGAAGAGGTGAAAGAGAAGAGGAAGAGGTGAAGAGTAAGAGGATGAGAGGAGAGAAAGGAAAGGGCGTTTGAGTCGCTTAAAAACCATCCTGAGTTGGAGTAGCCCAGGCTGAATATTGGCACTGAAACTGGATAAACTGGATTTAAACGTAACGTTTGAATGATGAGATCACCTTGCGTTGCTTTTCATCACATTACATTTGCCTACTCCTTCCTACATGTAATTGTCTTGCATTCATTCACTCATTCAATTATTCATTCATTCATTCATTCGGAGCATTGATCTGAAGTTAATTTTAAATGAAAATTACCATCAGGCTACGTGTATGAATGTCATAAATATTTCAGCTTGTAGTCGTCAATGTCCAGACGAAATGTTTGAGTCGATTCCTTGTTCTGCGACCGAAGACATTGTTTGTCGGGGTAAGAATGAACGCCGTCGCCCCTCTTCTATGCTGGCCGGTACCTCGGTTCCAAGCATTGCCTATGCATCGGATAGAGCGAATGGTTCTTTGACTTAGGTCCACATGATTCAATGAGACAGATTCTTGGCAACTCTCGCGTATTCTATCTCATCTTTAGACGGTGCATATCGTGTTACTCCCTCAACTTTTCTCACCATGTCCCATGTTAACCTAACTTCACTTGTGCTTGTAAGAGACATTATTTCAATTAATAAACGTTGGCTCGTAGTCAAATAATTCGAATAAACTTTTTCGTGCATGAATTACTCCATGTTGTCTTCCGATTGTCTTCTTGTTTGTTTGTGCTACAGAGTGTGACGTATGTACCGCGTCCTCGTACGAACTCCTTCCGTGTCATCAGAAACACAACCGAAAATGTTTGCGTAAGAAAAGGCTTTGCCGATGATTTAGCAGTTGAAGGGGCCTTACATTTTACATTACAATAAAATACAACTAGAGTTTGGTAATGTCTCCTTTACAGCAGTGCAGGTGTGGACACTGAAACCGGCAACAGGAGACTTTATCAACCATAAAAAGACTGGAAGAGGTAAGTTTTTATTTAGAGCGAAATCTGGGTCTGAATAAGAGAGTCACGCGGATGTGGAATCAGCAACTACGCGTGAATGAGCGCCAGTCAAAGACAAGGCATGCACCAGAAACAAGATACTTTCCAGAAGATGCTGATCGAAGAGAAGATTGTCCTTCATCCATTTACACAAGTTCTCACCGTCTACGGAGTTCAAAGTTCAAGGATTTTAAATGTGTGCTTTTGAAAGCCACCTCAAGATACGCTATGTACATACATGACTCTCTGATCAGATGTATTGCACCACAGAATATACACTATAGGTCTAAGGGGTGCAGAGCAAAATGTGTACCTGTTTGTCAATAGCTATTTATGCCTTTACCTCTGCCTAAAAAGCAAAGAAGTTGCCACTCTGCGCCAAGAGTTCATGCCAGATATTAGTATCAATTGTAGTTCCACAGTTTAACGACATCTTATGGCATCAAAGGCCTTTGACGTCGTCCTCCTTCTTTATCCAGGCTTGGAACTGGCACCACCCGACTAAATGCAGTGGCGGAGTTACCAGAGTTTATTTGTATAGCGCAGTTACCTCAATCGGCCCTTTTGATCCGTATTATAGGCCTATGTACTTTGCAAAAGACATTAAACTTAGTTAAATTTCTTACAATTTACACCATAAACGAAGTAACTTTTATTGACCCATAAGCAATTTTGTTATTTAATCAAACAGACCAATTGGAAACCTTCGAAGGGGAACTTAGAATATGGGCTGAACATTTATGTAGTCCTTTTGTTTGACTTTCGGGTCACTGATATCACCATCGCGATTGTATGTTGTTTTCAGCTGTATTATTCCAATAGGCCTAACTGTTGCTCAGGATTGTTGTTATTGTTAAGGGTTGTTGGCAATAATCATTTGTGATTAATATGCAATATTTTATAACATGTAAGATTTTATAATATGTAATATTTTATAACTAGTAATATTTTATAATATGTAATATTTCATAATATGTAATATTTTTTATGTAATATTTTATAATATGTAATATTTTATTTTTAATTGTCTGCAGATGCTGCAATTCCTGCTCTAAGTGAGACGAATCAGAGCTTGTCGCAATTCCTTCAAGGTATCTTCCTCTTCCTATTTCTCCGATTCCGTCCCTGTGTCTGTCTTTGACTCTGAACCTTCTTTCTTTTGTCTGTGTCCCTATTTCTCTGTATGTGTGCATCTCCAATCATCATGTCTTTCTCTTTATCGCTCTGGCTTTCTGTTTAAAATCTACTGGATAGGATGATTTCTATAGCGCTTCGATTTATCCTACCTTACCGAAACTCAGTTACCGTGTAGCGTCCCGAATACATGAATATCAGCTTAGTTTAACAGGCTTCGTGACGATTCCATTGGAGCCCAACTGACATGGAGGCCTCGCTGGAGCTTACCTATAAAACCGCAAGCGCTGGATACGTTGCTGCGTTTCAGCATCATTTAAGCTCCTTAGGAGCGCATCTGAAAGGCTCTTAAGGGGCGCTATACAAATGCTTAGGCACACGCATAAGCACATAGTCTTGTTATGCACACGTACATTTCCTTCATTTCGCCGGAGCTCAACTGGGATCAATTCAGAGTAGGTAATCAATTAGAGGCTCTAAATGAATGAATAAATGAATGGACGTGTGAATGAATGTATGAATGAACGTATGAATGCATGAAGGAATGAAGGAACTATGAATGAATGAATGAATGAACGTATGAATGAATAAATTAATAAATTATTAAATAAATGTTTGAATGAATGAATACATGTACTGTATGAATAAATGTATGACTGAATGAATGTATGACTGAATGAATGTATGAATGAATGAATGAATGAATTAATCAATTAATTAAAGATCACACATAGGCCTATACATAAGCTAATCTTATCAAGTATTACACCTTGCCTCACTTTACGTTACTTATCATTTCATACCCGGCCCCATCTCAGTTTGCAGTGCCTAGGCCTAACCTAACTAATTAGACAAACAGTTGCTTCTTATATTTTACCCCTCCTTTTGCTAACAATAACGGCGTTGACTTTTTCACTTGGCCATAATAAGGCGGAAGATTTATTTAGCCGCCAATTCCGAGATCTTTGATTGGCAAAAAGAATTAAATTTATAAATTAACAAATATTATTTTCATAAATTAGGAATCCTGATAACTAATGCAGCTAAGTTTCTGTTCACAGGATTCCGAGAACCTCTTTCACCAAATCATAAGCGAAAAAGTAAGAAACTTTTGCGTGACTAAACTTACCAGTTGGATATATCTCGATTGATCCATCCGACCATTAAGCACTATCCATCCATCCATCAGTCCATCAGTCCACCATTCACTTCAGCCATCAATCAACAATCACTTCCGTCCATCCATCCATCCGTCCGTCCGTCCATCCATCCATCCACCCACCCTCCCGTCCGTCCGTCCATCCATCCATCCATCCATCCATCCACCCACCCATCCATCCATATATCAATCCATCCGTCCATCATTTCTTTCTACTGTACCTTGACAGGGCTTCGCGTGGAATCGCACTCGAAGCTGTTCATGGAGAATCGGCACAACATCCGCAATCTGGAGACGACGTATTACGTGACGGATGGGAAACAAATGACGGACTTCTTCTGGTTCCGGGAATCCGGAATCCGAATTAACATCGGACTCCAGAACATTCATCTGATTCCTGTCTACGACGACGTCGACCACGACAGCGACAACGACTTCATCCTCGAAAATCCCAGTTCACTGGAGACAAAGGAGCGATTCAAGGAAATCATCAACAACTACTGCAGGTCATAGAAATGGACGTATGGACGGATGGATGGATGGATGGTCGGTTTGGTGGGTGGGTGGATGGATGAGTGGATGGATGGGTGGATGGATGGGTGGGTGAATGGGTGGGTGGATGGATGAGTGGATGGATGAGTGGATGGATGGGTGTATGGATGGATGAGTGGATGGATGGGTGTATGGATGGATGAGTGGATGGATGGGTGTATGGATGGATGGGTGGATGGATGGGTGGGTAGATGGTTGGATGGATGAATTGTCGGACAAATAGTTGGATAGATGAATGGTCGGATGGATTGATGGATGGATGGATGGATGGGTGTACGGAGGGATGGATGGGTAGATGGATGGGTAAATGGATGGGTGGATGGATTAATTAATAAATTGAGCGAAAGAATTAGCGATTGACTGAATGAGCGAATGAATTAATGAAAATAGAAAGGAACAAGAAAATGGCTAGAAGTAACAAAATAACGTGACAAGAGAACAAAACGAACAACATAGAGACAGAATCAGATAAAGAAAGATAAAGAAATGTCACGTGTCTGACTGGTAGGTGATCAGCTGACTTAACTAACCTTTGTCGTTTTCTGTCTGACGTCCAGACATCCTCTTCCCGACCGCTACAGCCTGACGATGGAAGTGGCAAAGGATCGAACAACGGAAGCTGTTGTAACCGTCTGCACGGCTGAGGACTTCCTCCGGGGCAGGTGCCCTGAAGACACCCTAGTCGGCGATCGGTTCATCCAGAGGTCCCTCAATGACCCCTGTCACCGCGTGGTATGTTACCCAAGTAATGTACTGTAATCGAAAATTTATGAAGCGCCACTTCAAGATAGACTCCTCGGGGCGCTCCCGGCCCGACAACCCAGAAGCACTGGGAAATTTAATAAGGTCTTCAAGCGCTTTTGGAAAAGAGGGGGGGGGGAGAGATTAAGAAATTCCTGGCGTAGGTCATTAGGAAGACCATTCCAAAAAGCGGGACCAAGCACAACAAAACTCATGCGCTGCGCCCTGGCTGTTCGGACCCCGATGGGACAAGCAAGTCACCCCTTACCGCCGAACGAAGTAGTACCCTGAATTGCCATTACCATGCTTAGACTCTGCGCCTAGTTGGTCTTTAGTTAAAAGACAAACAAATGGACATTGATGAAACGAGTAAATGTACCAACACTTCTTGTCTTACTTCATAGTTAAAAGAGTTTGAGAATGCGATGCTATTATAAAGGCGCTTCAAAGCAACTCTGCCATCATTTAACTCCATCTGTATAGGCTGTCAGCTAACATTGTGCTGCATGGTAATGGTAATCATTGTGATCATCGTAATCATTGTGATCATCGTAATCAGTGTGATCATCGTAATCATTGTGATCATTGTAATCATTGTGATCATTGTAATCATTGTAATCGTGGTAATAATGACTCATATAGACGTGACGCAATGTAAGGGAAGTTTTCAGGGCCTCACGAAAAGCTGCGCCTGGGAAACCAGAGGAGTCTAAACCGGGATAAGTGGGAACATACGAAGGGAGGAAAATCTGCGGCTGCATTTAAAATGTGCATTTCTTTTATACTGATACATACGAAGATGATAACTAGGACTATTTGATATCAACTTTTATCACTTCGAACATTTAACATTTAAAATTTATTACACAGGAAGAACATATGTATTATATGCATATATCTCACTCAACCCATCTGACCCATCGTACAAACTCATCGATGCTCCACCGCTTGCAATTTCTGCTTCGGCCTTTCACTCAAAACTGAAAACATTCCTCTTTCGCAGATCGTATCCTGACACCCCTTCTTCCTCTTGTCTCTCTCCGCTCTCCAACCCCAAACACCCCCTCGGCTTGACTTTTAGATCTTGACCTGGAACCAAACCCTTTTTGCCTATCGATTTTTTTTTGACTGAGCGCCTGTGAATAAGCTGGTCCCAGCGGCGCAGCTTTCGTTGGGCGCTGTAGAAATCTCGGAATTACGATTACGAACCTACACATTTCTGCTTGCCTGAACGTATCCACAAACGTGTTAGGCAAAAATATACTCCACTGCGCATGTCAAAGAATGCACAAAATTCCCCGCGTCATCTAATACAGCCTGATCATAAAATAAGCTGCCAGTCGCAATACATCAGTAGGCCTGGTTACGTCACATCGAACTAAACTCAACTGCAGTGCACTGTTTCGCGTTGATTCGCAATGCACAATCTGTATGCATGTTGTTTTTCGTATAGCGCAGTTTACTGAAGCCATTACATTACAGGGCAGCTACCCTGAATCGATGAATCCAGCGGTGAACAGCGTCGTCTGTACTGAGGGCAGCACCCTTCTGCGTGGGTTGTTTAACATGCCTCCCTCTGTCGTTCGGCCCATTTCCTTTCCCTCGAAGACCTGCAAAATGGCGTCGGCTCATTGCGAACAGTGCCTTGAAAGAGAAAAGTGCCTTCTAACAGGTTATAACTTCTTCATCCAGAATGAATATGCATCAACTTTCACATGATTTAACCTACTAATGCTTAAACCTTCAACCGGGTTTGCCTTCGAATAGGGAAGTTATCAAACAAAAGGTGTAACCGGTAAAACTTAGGAAGGTAAACCTCGTAGATTAGTCTTTAAATGAGTTAATTTTGAAACTCTACAAAGAGTCAAACTTCAGTCAGGCAAAAGCTTCACAGTTAGCCTGTTAAAAGACCGCTAGCCTTCAAAGAGGTTGCCCAGACAGCCGCAAGGTCTATAGCCGATTCGCATTGTCTGATAAAGTTAATCAGCGAATATACAAAGTTTAATTATTTTCTTTAAAGATAATCAAAATGAAAAATCCAGACTGTCTCATCGCCATAGTCAAACTTAGACTATATATCACTGTAAGAGTACACACCCCTGCCCTCTAACGAACAAATTAAGAAGTCCATTACTGCTATTGAATAACAGTGCAGTGATAGTCGTTATAATGTTTAACATTGCCCACTGGTGACCAGCCAAGAACCCAACGAACGTGTCTTTCACTGTAACCTTCTAATCTACTGGTAGCCTTTTTCGGATTAACCTATAGTATAGTATTGTATAGTATAGTATAGTATAGTATAGCATAGTATAGTATAGTATAGTTATAGTATAGTATAGTATAGTTATAGTATAGTATAGTATAGTATAGTTATAGTATAGTATAGTATAGTTATAGTATAGTATAGTATAGTATAGTATTAGTAAAGTATAAGAAGCAACTGTTGGTCTACTTAGTTATATTAGGCCTAGGCATTGTAAACTGAGGTGGGGCCGGGTATGAAATGATAAGTAATGTAAAGTGAGCCAAGATGTAATACATGGTAAGATTAGCTTATGTATAGGCCTATGTGGGATCTTTAATTAATTAACTGATTAATTAATAAATTTATTTATTTATTTATTTATACATTTATTCATTCATACGTTCATTCGTTCATTCGTTCATTCGTTCAGTCATACATTTATTCATTCATTCAGACATTCATTTATTAATATCGCAGCAATGTACCTAACATTTTAAATTTGCAATCCAACAAAGTCGGTATTCTTAGCTTTGTTAAGAGTGGATTGTCGATAGACGCGAGATGATGATGTTGGTCCATCTGGTGTATCTTGCTTTCAGACATTTTCGATCGTCAGTGTTGTCAGATCGAGTGCTACAAAGGAACCGATTGTCAAGAGGCGACAAAACACTCGTGTACCAAAAGCGATGTTGAGTGCGCCATGGGTCAGTACACTACACGGTGTTAGTGCAAGACACTACACGGTGTTACTGCAAGACACTACACGGTGTTATTGCAAGACACTACACGGTGTTATTGCAAGACACTACACGGTGTTATTGCAAGACAATACACGATGTTATTGCAAGACAATACACGGTGTTATTGCAACACACTACACGGTGTTATTGCAAGACACTACACGGTGTTATTGCAAGACACTACATGATGTTATTGCAAGACACTACATGATGTTATTGCAAGACACTACATGGTGTTATTGCAAGACACTACACGGTGTTATTGCAAAACACTACAGGGTGTTATTGCAAGATACTACACATTGTATTGCAAGATGCTACACATTGTATTGCAAGATGCTACACATTGTATTGCAAGATACTACACAGTGTATTGCAAGATACTACAGATTGTATTGCAAGATGCTACACATTGTATTGCAAGATACTACACAGTGTATTGCAAGATACTACAGATTGTATTACAAGATACTACACGTTGTATTGCAAGATGCTACACATTTTATTGTCAGATGCTACACATGGTATTGTATAGGATGCTACACATGGTATTGTATAGGACGCACCGGATAATTCAGCGATGCAAGACACTGCCACTCAACGAACGTTTTAGCACTGATAATCCTAAGATATCCTATAATGTTTTCTATCCTGCGATAGTTCCATTTCCGCTACTAGTTTACAAGTCACAAATAATAGCTCTAAAGTTGCACTGAGCTCTGTATACATCAGGTCACATAATCTGTGTTGCAATTTACACGGCATCACATTGAATCACATTAATTTATAGCTCACTTTTCTGCTCAAATTATAATTAACTCATTGTATTCGATTAGCTGTCACCGCCTAACAGCTTACAAGGTATTAGGCTTAATTCATTCATTAATTTAATTTCATTCATTCTACCTTCATTCATAGACCTAACAACTACTCTATGCGATCATCTGGTACCGAGTCTTGGCGTTTATCGTACTATGCACGGGAAAATAGTGACTGTTGGGCTAAACGGGTTTTCTTAAGGCTTGTTCGAAGTTATGGAACGCACTGCCCCGTTCTGTCTGCTCTGCGATGCCATTCAGATCCAGATTCAAAACCAACCTACTACTCCTATTTGGTTTCCCAATTTTCCATCTCTAACTTCTTTGATTTCCAGCTGAGCTATTAGCGGATTGCGATCACAAATTGCGGTTTAGTTTCGTTGCGGCCTTCGATTGACGCCTAGTGCAGTATGAAAACGGCGCTATAGAAGTCTTAGGTTCGATTAGATTACCTTAAGCATATAAATAAGTAGCAAGAAACCTTTGCATGTGAGAAACATATATGTTCGACATGGTATAGAACGATTAGAACAGGACAATACAGGACAGACTAGGACGGAAGTACAAGCAAATGCGATCAACCTACCTGACGAAGGTGATGTTTTATTTGCGAAGGTGATGCCTATCGCTTCACACTTCAACCTGTTTTCCCTGATCCTGGACTCGAGTATCGCTGCCACATCCGGCTTCGCAGACCGGAAGTTCTCTACCAGCTCTGGTTCTACGTCAGCATCCTCGGAACGGACTTCGAAACGCCGCGCATCAACCGAACGGTGAAGGCCAAAGACCTCGACAACCTTTCGAGCGGACACTTCCAGGCCGAGTTCCTCTACATCGACCACTTTGCTGGAATTCTGCTCCAGGACGAATTCATTCTTGCCGGTCGAGGGTCACCAGGTAGATGGAATCACACGCTGAACTCGATGCAGGGAAGGACGGACCACCACACATCTCCAAAGTTTCCGGTTCACGCCATCTCGAACAACATCTTCATGCTATCGGCCCAGTTCGACCCACCATTCGGGTATAGCACCTCGTCCTGGGTGAGGGAGAACTCATGCGTGAAGGACCTGCACAAGTTCCGTCCCGTTCAGAAGCTGCACGGTCATGGAGGTCAGGCAGCACAGAAGGTCAATGTCGTGACGATGACCGCGGATAGAGTCCAGTACGAATACCAGATGAAATCAGCTCAAAACCCACCACATCTCAAGTTTTCGATTCCAGGTTCTACAGACAACGCTTCGATTTACTTAACATTAGTATCATTCTCCTCCAATATATGACTCATTCATTCATTCGTTCATTCACTTAGTCAGTCAGTCAGTCAGTCAGTCAGCCAGCCAGCCAGTCATTCAGCCAGTCAACTAGTCAGTCAGTCAGCCAGTCAGTGTGTTTATCTGTCTTCTGCTTATTTGCCTGTCTGGCTGTCTGTCGATCGTTTTGTCCGTCTGTCGATTACTCACTCCCTGTCTCTAAGGGCATCGTTTTATGCCTATCTCATTCACCTGCCTCTGTATGTGCTGCGGTTTGTACCTCTCTATCTATTTGCGTGTCTCTCTTGTTCTCTTTCTCTTTGTATTTGTCTGTCACTGTTTCTCTCTCTCTCTCTCTCTCTCTCTCTCTGTCTCTGTCTCTCTCTGTGTGTATGTTTCTGCCCTGTTAACTATCTATCCTTCCATAACTTTGAAAAACTCTCTCAATCTGCGTCTCTTTCAACATCTCTCAACCTCTATTCCTGACGAGTGACGCTATAAAAATTCCCAATTTATATGTATATATGTGTGTATATACAAATATGTACATATGTGATATGTATGTAGCTATATATACAAATATGTATATATGTGATATGAATGTAACTATGTTTTAGCGAACGTGTCCGTGTTGAGTTGGTGGTTCCGTGACAAATCATCGTCTTTGGTCGTCGATGATTCACTTCAGACGGACCTCAGTCTCAGCAAAGACGAGAGAACGTGGACCATCAGCATCTCCGGTTACTATTCTCCCAAGACCACACCAGTTTCAAAAGTTTGAAAAAATTGAAAAATTTGAAACAAATTTTAAAACTCGAATGAAAGATCAAAAATTTTGCTTGAATCAAGAGCCAAGAAAAATGGCGCTTTATTCAGTTTATTAAGCGAGTAAAGACCAATACATCGCCTGAGTTTATTTATTTATTTATTTACTAGGCGTCACTGTCTAATGACTTAGCATCAATCGATGGCGCCGAGCAATTTTGAGTTAAAAACTTGCTCAAGATCCCTACACAGTAACCGTCTCGGAGGAGGCTCGAACCCGTACCCTTCGCGCTACTAGCCGAGCTCTCTATCCAATATGCTATCGTGCAGTGCATCAAATTCATCGTTAAATCAATTTAAAAAACAGTGGAAGTGTAGGCCTGGGTTTGACTCCATCTTCCGACCAATAAGGAACATTCCATGCCACTGTGCTAACATGTTTTTAGCTAATACTATACTGTCTCTCCGTCTGATTTTTGGATCTTGACCTGGAACCGAATTCTTTTGCCTAACGATTTTGTTTTGACTGAGCGCATGTGAATAAGCTGGTGGCTTTCGTTGGGCGCTGTAGAAATCTTGGAATTACGATTACGATACGATTATATAGCAGCTGCGTTCAAGCACTTTCTTGTTTACCTGTCTGGTTACCTGTTTCAGGTGAGATGACGGACTGCCCTGGTTACCTGGCGATAACGATTAACGACCGTCTAGAGTTGGAGGAGCTGTTCAAGTACGACCTCCTGATTTCCTGTCCCCCTCACTTCAACCTGACCTTTGCCCTTCCGACGCTCGGCCTGCGACAAAACAAGGCCTTCGACGTCGTCTTCTTCGACGCCAAGACGGAATTCCGCATCTTCCTCAACTTCATCTGGAACGATGATCTCGACTTCACCGCAACTACAACGACTGACCCCCTCGGACAACTGGACACGAACCTTGACCACCGCCGTCAGTCACACACATACCTGCAGTCTTCGAAAGGAATCTATCTTTTCCTTGTGATCGCCATTTCGTCGCTGTCCTTGACATTCGTCTGCGTCGTCATTCACGCGTCGCTCTACTTCTCATCACGTGCTCTGTCGCTGAAGAAACAGCAGCAGCAGCAGCAGCAGCAGGTGTCGAAGTGTTCCTACTCGGATGCGGCCGGACTTTGTGCATCGCGGATCGCCTACCGGAACACAACGCGCGGTTTCCGGTCTTTGACTCTCAGGCGCCGCTTCCTCGTTCTACTCTACGTCTTCGTTCGTGTCGGATTCAGCCTCTTGTTCACGTTCAGCGCTCTGTCAGCCCTTGTTCGTTTCTGTCTGCATCGGCCAATCGACATCGTTGCCGCAGCGCCCGATGCACACGTCACCGGTCACGTGATGAGACACGCCAGTGACGTCATCGAGCATCACTTTGAGGCCGAGTTGCAGCGACAGGCGCGTCTCGTTCGCGATATCCAGCGAGCGCGCAGCGGTTACGCTGACGACCTGAGCGCCGCCATTGGGTCGTGGGTCAAGAAGAGAGCAGATAGGACGGCGACTGGGGTGGGGTCGGTGACTGGCATCGTTCAGGAGACGTTTCGGAGGACCGTGGCGGCCTATCAGCGCAGCCTCAGAGACGTCTGGAGCCACAAGACGCGAGCGATCGAAAACCAGCTGAGACGGATGATCAGACGACATCAGCTGCGGGTGTCAACCATCTTGAACGGCCTCTGGTTCCAGTTCCCTCAGAGTCTGTTCAACGCCTCCCTCAAGCGGGCGCCACCGGAACCGAACGGAGACGACGACATATCCGGGGAGCCTGACCTTGACCTCAGCGAACCAGACGAAACCCCGAGCTTTCGAGAGTTTCTGCTCTTGGACGACGAAGAAGAGCTTCAGCTGCTTCTGAAAAGTTTCGTCGACAGGTAAAGACACTTAGAAGGAGCTGCTCGTTGTATTTATCGACAGACAAACTATCTGCCTACAGGCCACAGTGTCCATCCTTTACTGCTGGACGTGTTTTATTGCTACGTCAGTGTCTAGCGTTCGCAGTCGTTACTTCAGGGGTCGACTGTATGTTACAATTAATCTAGGAATTAAGTAACGACCAGAGTAATCAATCTAGTGAGTAATTAATTAGTGCATTAACTGACTAATTACTAGTTTATTAATTGAATAATCACCGCACTGCATCTGAGGTTCGAGTCCTGGTGTGTTGCCGAAGCATGCAATCAATAAAGAGAACAGAAGCTGGATTCGCAATTATCATTTATCCCATGTTCAGCCTATGCGTCTTGGGCGAAGTTTAGGCCCTTTCACATAATTGCACTCGATGTAAATGTAAATGGGCGCTGTAAAAATCTCGAGCTTACAATTACGATTACGATTACGATGCATATTGATATACAAATGAACTTAGTTTAGAGTCCGCCAAAGACCATTTTTATAAGAGGTCGTTGGCCAGACCTCGATAATAGCTTGCATTTATATAGTGCCATATATGACGGATAAGGGTCCCGTTACAGCTGTCCTTTAATTTATTACAAGACAAGGGAGACAGCATGTAACAGAGACGGCTGGCAAAGTGTAGTGGAAACGGCAACATTCTAGAGAGTGATGCGTTTGTCGATGAGCAAAATCGCAGTAGTGTCTGCTGGCAGACATATTGCTTTACAGCAGACCGTGTTCTTCTGCTCTGTATGTAAAAATAGGTAAGGAGTTCTTCTATTCTGTATGCATATAGGTCAGGAGTTCTTCTGCTCTGTATGCCAATAGGTCAGGAGTTCTTCTGCTCTGTATGCAAATAGGTCAGGAGTTCTTCTGCTCTGTATGCAAATAGGTCAGGAGTTCTTCTGCTTTGTATGCAAATAGGTCAGGAGAATTGTTCCGGAGAACCACAGCGCAGCTCAGCGCCACTGACCTTCATCAGGTTGTGAAACCCACAGAAGCCGACCTCTGTCGTGCTTCCGAAATCCGGACAGACGCACCGGTCTTAAATTCAACGCGCTTCACTACTTCCGGTCTGGATCTGCTGACGGAAGAAGTCAATCGGACGTATCCCGACTCAGATCACCCGACGAACGCCACCCTATCGGGATCCGAATCGCAGTCGCTCCTCTTCTGGGATTCCTTGCAGAGGGACGTCCGCTGGAGCTTCGTGCAGGCCACCTTGCTTGCGCTCGACGTGGTTCTGCTCCTCTCGCGGCTCCAGTTCCTCTACAAAAGCGTCAGCAGCCTCTACAACGATGCCACTCCTCGAGCAACCTCGTCCAGCCTGCACCTGCCGAGCGTTTACACCACCCTTGAGAAAGAGCGGCGTGCGGCCCAGCTGCTCTCGGCGAAGAAGTGGTCCGAGGCGGCCGAGGCCATAGCCAACTCGGACCTCGACACGGCTGCGTCGTCCAACTGTGGCACTCTGTCGAGTAACTCGATCAAACTAGACAACACCAGCCTATCAACGGCTCACCACGCAGTCCAAACCACGGAGACACATTCTTCGCTTCGTCCCATCTCCTGTCCGCTAGGCCTGACTTACTACTCGGCCACCTTCGAGCGGTCAAGCGTGACGGCCGGATCGTTGCAGATTCCAAAGAACGGGTCGTGCGTGGCAACGGATTACTGCTGGGACCGCGTCTGCGTTACGGATCTGGTTCCGAAGCTGGCGCTGGCAGCCATGTTCGTTCTGCTGTCCTACCTCATCATCAAGTCGGCCAGCCACCTTCTCCAGAGCGACCTTCTGCTGACCGCCAGCGGACTTCGTCGACTGGTAGAGGTCCTTCAGACCAACATCAGAGTCCTTGACGACGACCTTCAGAACCTCGGCCAACGCTACGAGACCGAATTGTCGTCGTCAGTTCAGGCGCATTCGGTTTTCGAATTGTCCAACTTGAACGCTTTGATCAAATTCTACGAAAACGGTAGGACACAATAAACGAGTTTAATTAATTTAGCCAAACGTAATGTACACGTAAATAACGTTAGCCCAACGTAATGTAAATGTAGCAATTTCTTAGGGTTGAATCGATTTCTATAGTGGATGATATCCGAAATAGCAAACTCTGCAGCGCACTCTGGAAATTCGTCCCTATAAATTAACAAATAAATAAGTGCATCGCAACACTGTAGAGAGATATATACATGTTTTATGTGACTTATAATTATTGGTGTGATCGGTCGCTGATATTAAGCAGCGTTAGGTGAATCACTTGCTTTTGAGAGGTACTTGAAGAGCGCTATATAAGTGCTTGTTACATTACATTACATTACATTGAGGCGCAAAGCAAATGAGTGAAGGACTTGATCAGGGTTCCTACACAGTGACCATCTAAGGGGAGGCTCCGACCCCTACTCCCCGCGTTGCAAGCCGGGTGCTATATCAAATAGGCTACCGTGCCCAAATGCCTCTGGTGTCATGGATACTTGCAGAACAGTGAAACAAAGGAGTCGGTAGGCCCATAACACAGTTTAGAGCTTTAGTTTTGAGCAAGGTGCAGCTTCAATCTGGGAAAAATTCCCCACTGAAGGTAAATTTACCCCATCGGCCCATATTCCGCTCGTGCCCCTAGGTCTTTCACCCCTACTGTTTCTGAGTTTGAGTGAAACGATCCAGCAGAAAGGTAAGAGGAAGGCAGAGTCCATGAACACTGAAGGGTGGAGAACGAGTTCCCATCTACATCGGTGCAATATCATGGCTGCAAATTGGCTGAGAGCTTGATGATGTGTAGAGCTATATAAATGTTTCTTTAACATTTTCGTTCAATGGACAAGCAAAGACTGTTCGGTTACGTCTGTGGACCAGCAGTTAAGACGATGCAGATCAGAACTCGAGCCAAATCATGTTGACAATAAGAATGAATTACTGGGATTGTCCCGAAAGACTCGAGAGTCTTTTCTCTCTCTCTCTCTCTCTCTCTCTCTCTCTCTCTCTCTCTCTCTCTCTCTCTCTCTCTCTCTATCTCTATCTCTCTCTCTCTCTCTCTCTCTCTCTCTCTCTCTCTCTCTCTCTCTCTCTATCTCTCTCTCTCTGTCTGTCTGTCTCTCTCTGTCTCTCTCTCTCCTTCTCTCTCTCTCCTTCTCTCTCTCTCCTTCTCTCTCTCCTTCTCTCTCTCTAATTAATACGATAAAGTTCAATTAGGCCTATAAATGAATAAATAACGAATTGTTACAAGTACTAGCGGGTGTGCATGTGATTAGGCTGGAGCCTGTAACACGATGAGCTTTTAAAGTTTCAACATAGAAACTTTATACCAGTTCAAAACAAGTCTAAAATCTCATATACACTTAGTTAAGTATTGTTTGGTGCTTAGTTAAGTTTTTCTGTTTATGTTTATGCAATGACATTGATTATATTAATTACTTTACATTTTTTAGATTATTAATTGTTTTACTCAGTATTATGCTGTCACCTATTTGCAATCCATGATGTAAATAGGTGACCTTCGTAGCGGAACTCTTTCTTACTTTAAGGAAAGCCCATTGGCACCACTGTATGTGACAGACTATTGTATTTGTTAATTATTTTGGTTGTCAATAAATCTCTCTCTCTCTCGCTCTCGCTCGCTCTCTCTCTCTCTCTCTCTCTCTCTCTCTCTCTCTCGCTCTCTCTCTCTCTCTATCTCTAATTCTATCATTGCGCTGAACATCAGAATCCGAAAATACGATATTGTCTAACACCAGTAATTGTTTCAACCACTGCTTTATAGGTCTTACAACGCGCCTCATAAGTAAGACCTTAACTCGCCAGTCTTTTTGCACGGCTTGAACTTTCAGAATTCCAGAAAGCCTTTGACAGCTACAACTTGGAACTGTGTGCAATTCGGACGCCATCATCGTCGTCTGCGGCTGCTTCCGAACACTGTGGTCTTCAGAGTAATAAAGAGTCTTTCGGGACAATCCCAACGCTGCCTTATAACTTTGTTCCACTTCGTCTATTATGGCTCAAAGGTCAGTAAACACACACAAAGAGTAGAATGGTGCTGCAGTTCGCTACCGCTACTCAGCCAGCACACACACACACACTGGGACAAGTTGGACCTACGCCGTTCAACATTGGCCCAACGTGTGTGTGTGCGCACTAGAGATGAGCATCGGGCTGGGCCGGGCCTGGCCGAGAAGTTTCGTCCCGCCTTTTTTATAAGTGCTGCTTTTCACATTTCTCAGTTCTTGTGATGTCGATATATTTTGCCGTTAGATTTTGTCCATTTGGTAAGTTTAAGTTAGCATTTTAAAATGTCAAATACTTAACTACACTGAGGAAGTAAATACTGAACATTAAACAGACAATCTTCGGTTAACGGTTCGCCACATACTGATTTGAGATAACCAAGCCACAATTTTTACGACACGGGCCGGGCAGCGATTTTTCGGCCCGTGCTCATCTGTAGGGTGCACCGGCTGAGTAATATCGTCTGTGTACTTGCCTGTAAACACTTAGCAAAATTTGTAGCGTAGGCCTAGGCCTGCAATTAGAAATTTCATACCTTTATAAGGCCTGTTTATTAAGCTTTACTTGTTTGCACCCCATAAAAGCAGCGAGTTAAGATTTCTTGCCGAGTCTGAACCACACCACGCAACTATCGTCGCTATATTTTAGGGCCTAAAATTTAGGCCAACAGTAGTGTTGCATTGGTGTTGTTGCAGTCTGTATTTTAACCATTAGTAATCGTAATCGTAAGCTCGAGATTTAACAGCGCCCAACGAAAGCCAAGTCGCGGGAATAAGCTTATTCACACGCGCTCAGTCAAAAAATCGATAGGGCAGAATGGTAAGGTTCTAGGTCAAGATCCAGAAGTCAGGCAGGCAGACAGTCAGACGGCTACGGGAATGGTGTTTCGGATTGGAGCGGAGAGACAGAGAGAGATAAGGGAAAGAGGAAGAATCAGGATAAGATTTTGAGTGAAAGACCAGCGCAGAAATTGGAAGAAGTGAAGTGTTGGTGAGTTCGTATGATGGATCATATAATTGTACACGCCTGTACTTTTTGTAAGCTTGCAGCTGATACTGTTGTGTTTTCAAACAGTAGACGACGTACTTCTACTTCTACCGTGGTCTGACTTCTCATCCAAGTTCTCGATCATAACAAATTCTGCTCATCTCGTTGTAGTCGGCACTGTCAACATCTTAATTATTTGTGCGTTCTCTGGCGTCATATTGCGTATTGCTGAACTGATATTTTTCCATATCTTTGGAAAGGCGCACGAAAGTCACATATTATCATCCGCGGTGTTATCGCCGGTTTCCGAATGCGACACTTCTGTGCATTTCTTTAATATTCTCGGGGCATCTGTCGATGAGTTTGACGACAATGGCGATGTCTTGAGCAGTTCGACGCTTAGGAGACTCCAGTTCGCCAGAACGCCTCGTCCACCTCTTTCGGACGTGCATGAATATACCACGCCACCCTCTCAAAGTCAAGACAAAATGTCTTCTTGTTCGTCTTTACCGGAATGCATGGAACTGGAGCATGCGCAATCGCCGGATGCACGCTTTTGCGAGACAAACGTTTAGCCAAAGAACGATATCAAACAAATCCAAAATACTGCAGGCTGTAAACCAGGCCCCCGAATGACGTCATATGGCTGACGCTAAAGGGCTGCCATCTTGCAAGTAGACGGAGTCAAAGCGTTCTTGTATTACTTCGTTGGTATTAGTGTAGAAAAAACGTGCGAAATGGCTGAAACAGAAAGTAAATCTAAATTTAAACGTTG
Organism: Norana najaformis; assembly: GCA_964023275.1. Taxonomy (NCBI): domain Eukaryota; kingdom Metazoa; phylum Annelida; class Clitellata; order Crassiclitellata; family Hormogastridae; genus Norana; species Norana najaformis. The sequence goes on from OZ029928.1 coordinate 12,235,507, forward strand.
TACGAAAAATTGTGTTGTATTTGGATGCAGTAACGTTGCCACTCTGGAATCAAGAACGGCAGGAATAACTTTCCATACGTGAGTAATAGTACGTTTACACTTAGCCTCAGTGATCGTAATCGTAATCCTGAGATTTCTACAGCGCCCAACAAAAGCCGCGTCACGGGGACCATCTTATTCACAGGCGCTCAGTCAAAACAAAATCGATAGGCAAAATTGTTCGGATAGATAGCATAACTTCACGTCGTGATATGGAGCAGTATCGCATCCCATCGCCTACAGAGGAAGCAAGGAGTTACTCATGTACATTCTTTAGGCCTAATTATGGTCCCCAAGTTACAAGATTACTCCATTTTGATGGGTCCCCGAAATTTAAATCAGGTAGCCTTGCAAAAAAGTTATGGTTTACTCAAACAAGACAAGAGTCTGAGCCCAAGACTCACGCCAAGTTTAACTTATGTTTATCGATGAACATCAAAACAGTTCCTTAATTCCAATTAGGTTATGGTTCAACAAAAGTTTATGATAAGCTGCTGATAGTTTGAATAATTTTTTCTTCAGATTTCCAATGTCGAAGCCAGATCGCGTCAAAGTCTGGGAACATGCAATGCATAGAGTAAACTTCAAAACCTCTAAATGGTCATGTGTATGTTCTGTACAATTTACACCAGATTGCTTTGACCGCAGTGGTCAGACAGTTCTACTGAGGGAAGGCGAATGTTACAAATGTTTAAAAAAATTGTAAATTGTACACGTTTTTCTATAGCGACCATATGGCCTCCACCCGCGCACGGGTGAGGTCCTTCACCACCGCTACACGCCATTTAAGGTCCCCGCGCACGGACCGTACTAGCCCGAGATTCAAATCTCTGAAATAAGCCACGACCGGGACGCGAACCTGGGATCCTCACGCACCGAGGCTTCCTTGGCGTACGCGCTTACTGATGTAGCTAACTAGGCCAGTTTAGTTACTATATAAGCTGTATGTTGCCAGCCATGCCAGCGAGCTTCACCATTTTGTTACCCTATGCTGCAGTGTCCACATGATAAATGTTAAATGTTTTCATTATTTTGTATAGCAACCATCTTAGCCTTGACCCTGCTCACCTGGTGAAGACATTTATTGGGTGAGATTCTTCATCAGCACTGCAAGCCATTTTAAGTCTCCGTGTACAGACTGGTCTGGCCTGAGAAATAAATAGATCTTTAAAACAAATGTAGCCATGAGAAAACCCCTTTCCATAAATCTTGTCAATTCCAGTCTCTAAAGTATCTGTCAAATGAAATATTCGGAGCTTATACCGTGATATTTACATATGCTGTTCCAACCATCTTCAATCTACTGTCACATCTGCAGAAGAACTGTAAGCCACGCAGAGCTCCAAAAGACAGATCTGTGCCAATGCCTGCTGTTTCTGGATTACTACATCTCCCTTCAACAGAACCAGTGGCAACAGTTACAACTAGCACATCTCGAGATAACGCAGATCACCCATATTCTATGCCAAGCCCTCGGACACTAAAGCGACGCGTGGATGAAGCTCATCAGAAACTGGAAGTCATGCAAAAGCGTCTGAAAACAAGCCAGCAAAAAAGCCGGAGATTAGTGGTATGGGTTCATTCTATGAAAACTTTGATTTCTGATCTGAAAAATAAACAAATGTTTTCACAGCAGGGAGCTGACAACCTTTGTGCATCGTTTTCTGGTCCTGCTTTAGATTTGGTAATGAGCTGTTTGAAAAAAAGTTCTGGTGAACTAGTGAGGTCATATCCACCAGAACTACGTGCATTTGCTCTTACTTTACAAATTTACTCTTCTAAAGCTTATGATTATGTCTGACGAACATTTAACAAATGCTTGCTGCACCCACAGACCATCAGTTCTTGGTACAAATGCATTAACGGGAACCCAGGATTTCACGATGAAGTATTTTTGTCTCTGGAAGGTAGAGCAAGATGGTGTTTTGGTAGCAGAATGTTGTGTTCTTTCATGATGGGTGAAACTGCTATTCAGAACAGATAGACTTTGACTCTGCATCAGACAAATTTGTAGGATATGTGGAAATGGGAATTGAAATTGATGCTATGGCTGGTCTCCCTGTGGCTAATGAGGCACTTGTATTTATGATTGTTTCTCTAACCGATAGCTGGAAAGTGCCAGTGGCCTATTTTCTTGTAGCTGCTCTAAATGGTGCTGAACGTGCAAACTTAGTGAAGTTGTTTAGAAAAACTTTTTGCTGTTGGTGTAGATGTTATGTCACTTACTTTTGATGGTTGCCGTGCAAATATTACCATGGCCAAGTTACTGGGAGCATCGTCATATACAGATAAAAATTTAAAAACTCTTCTGCTACAGTTAACTTTATAAGGATTATTGATAGACTTTTTGACATTTTGAACAGTAGGAATCCTTTGGCAAGAGGTATAAAGCGCCGATGCGCTTAGAAAATGAAGGGGTTTGGTGGCCTTTTCTGCTAAGTGCTCTCCAGTATTTCATGGGACTAAAACTTCCCAGTGGGCAGTTAATTAGCAACAGTTTCCGAAAGACAGGAGTGATAGGTTTTGTGGCATCTGCTCAAAGTGCTTTTCGACTATCTGACAGTTTAGTTAAACAGGATCACTGATGAAATATCTGTTAACATATAAATTCTCTCAAGATCATTTGGAGCTCTTCTTTGCAGTTGTACATAGACGTGGGGCAGCAATAATAACTCATCTCCTCTTCAGTTGCATGTTACTGGTAACTGTGAGCCAATGAATACTTGCAAACTGTTGACAATTAATGACTCCATTGAAAAAAAGCAGAGCAGATTGAATGTGGACATTGATAGCATTTCTCATTCCAGGCTAAATGATGTTGTTAAGGAATCTGATTCAGTTTGTTTTGACCATGACTATCTGTCAAATATAGGATCTTTGTAAAAATTTGTTGAACACTACAATCTGTGAGACAAGAGGATGTTAGCCAAGATCATTTTGGCTTGAATGAAATTAAGGACAGAGGTGGTCTAGTTTCTCCATCACCTGATGTTATACCTGTGTGTAAATCAGCTGAACTCTCTATCCGTAAAATTACAGGACCAAGTCAGAAACCTGTACTTAATAATAATGTAATTATGCATATAAAGAATGATATTTTGTCAAGTTTTATTGGCAGTGAGAGTTTTGTGTCTCTTGCTGAGCATGGGCTGGAAACCACACCAATCCCACCAGGTTAATCTGATAAGGTCCATTGCCTCAACGTACGTAAACATTAGACTGCATCACCAATACAAAACTTACGCTGGACTTGTGCAGGGTGAAAACTGTTGTTTTTAAAGGGCAGTGAACTGTTAGCTGCCTTTGTGTTTTGTAACTGAGAAAGTTTTATACATCATATTATTATTACTACTGTTTTATTGACTAGGTTCTAGTGGAGATTGCTTTAATAAAGGCAACTTGAAGTTACATTATGTTTGTAACTTTCAGTTACTGTGATGATGATGGCTATGACGATGTTGATGATGATATTGATGATGATGATGTTAACAAATTGTGCCAAAGTAATCAATTTAAGTGGATTTCAAGTGATTTGATAACTTACTTTGCCCAGCTACTATGAAAGCCTACTTGCCACAATTGACCCTATTCAAAGACCTATAGAGTTATGCAATCAAAGTACTCTAGGTGAAGACGTGCATTGTCAGGGACTCGTGAAAAAGTAAATGTACACCTTTTTCTATAGCGACCGTATGGCCTTGACCCCGATCATTTTTCATTTAATTTATCGGGTGAGATCCTTCATCACCGCTGCCCGTTTAAAAGGGTACCACGCCATTTAAGGTCCCCGTGTATGGACCGTACTAGCCCGAGATTAAAATCTCTGATAAAGCCACGATCGGTCCATGAACGGGCATCCTCACGCACAGAGGCGCCTGAGAACATGTTAACGTAGGCTCAATTATTCCACATACGTAACGAAAACAAAATTAGCGTCCCATACGTGAGTTAGAAATAACAAACAAAATTCAATGAGGCTGGAGACAAAGATATTTTTGTTATAAATTTGGCCAAATTCCACATCCTAATTGCCTTGGCAGATGCGTTGTTGACAGCTGACCCGTCTACCAGCTGGCCTAGTGATACGTCACTTCCGGCAGCTACAGTTCATTTTTAATACACGGCAGCACTTTCTCTAGTTCTTCTATTACCTCGTTGAGGAATCCGAATATCAGAAAATTCCATTTCCACAGCCAAACTGGTAAGAATTTATTATTTTATCTGTTAGGCCCTATGCCCTAGTGACATAAACACAAAATAGAAGAGGGAAAAGATAAAAGATAAAAAGTAGAAGATGGAAAAGACAGAAGATAAAACATTTTTAATACAATTCAATGAGGCGGGGACTGATGGTTTGAAAGTAGTATGTGGGCTTACGTAAGAAGCAAATGTCAAATGTCCTTTACATAATGGATGTTGTTAAGCATTTTAAATTTTATTTCCTAGATGTTGGTAGAATTATTTTGTTATCCATCTTTTAGTTTGTGTTCATGAATTTATTTCTATTATATTAGCTAAATAACAGCAGAACTATCAGTAAGAAGATCAGCCGGCGAGGGAGAGCGCTGGTCACCTGCCCTAATATGCTCAAGATAGCGCGAAGGCGAACTTTAGGCTGTATCATAAGGATGCGCGTGTATGCTTAGGGTAATTTTAATAGTATTTGTCCCATTTTTGGCTTTATCATGGCCGATTAGTTTAAGCGCTCCTTCTCACTCCACACCTGTTAAACGCGGTCACGGTTTACTGACCACACTCAAGTTCAAGACCCGTCTGTCATATGCAAATCGTTTGAAAACAGTGTTGTGGCACGCTGGCCGATTGGACTTAGCACTCCTTTTCGCTCCGCATCTTTTACACACCGTCACGGTTCGCTGACCACGCATGACCCATCTACAGTATACAAATCGTTTAAAACAGGCATGTAATAAGCTGGCCGATTGGTTTGAACGCTCTTTCGTTTCACCTCACACTTGCTAAAAACGGTCACGGTTTGCTGACTACACTCAATCAAGACTCGTCTACGATATTCAAATCGTTTGAAAACAGACTTGTGGTGCGCTGGCCGTTTGGTTTGAGCGCTCCTTCTCCTCTCTCCAGACCTCTTGAGTTATGCAAGGTAAGACTGTTGACACGCATATACACTTGTACGTCGATCTGTGGTTTGAGCGCAAGGGGGCAGCACAGTGCCTTTGGATTTGTATTGATTTTGAGTTGATGTTGAGAGACGCGTTTTATATCGAATAATTAAAAGGAAATAGTTTTCAGTTTTGAGTGAAAGACCAGCGCAGATATTGCAAGAGTTCACCAAGAGTTGGCGAATTCGTAAGATAAGTCGGACAGTTGGTGCAACTCACACCGAGACCATCCTTAGCTCTAAACTGAAGAGGCAAGTTTTCATTTTAAAGCTGTAATGTCCTTGAGCAAGTCCTTCACTCACAATTGCTCAGCCCAATCAACTGATTTTAGTCATTAGATGGCGCTGCTCAATAAATGCATAAATAATAAAAACTAAACTGAATCCCTCCCCTTATACCGACTCCAGGGGATGGTGGTTGATTGGCAAAGGTGGCTTATTCTGCATTGGATCTTCTTCCATCCAAGTGCCAACCATGCTTGACATTGCTTAATTTCACTGTGCTTGCCATGGTGTATCCTCGGAACGATGAATCTATACTTAATCATGTAAAACTAGTGCTATTATCTCTAGGCTGCTTAATTCACCTGTGATTACAATTTTTGGGATGTTTGGTGTTTTTTATAGATCCAGCTTGGGCAGCGCCAGCATCACATGCAACATCTTCAGCATGAGACGGATGAGAAGTAGAAACGGCGACAAGAAGAAACGCTGAATGAGGAGCTGACATCAATAGAGGAAGAACCTGGAAGATGCTAGTGAGTCTAAGCAATCCATTATCTGATTTTAAAATAGTCAGAAGAGGAGAAGGAGGAGGGGGAAGAGAAAGAGGAGGAAGAAGTTTAAGGAAAATGAGATGGAAAAAGGAGAAAACAAAAATGATGAGAATGAAGAGATATAATCTAATAAATAAAGAAAGAAGAGGAAGAGATGAGAATAGGAAGAAAAAAGAAGAAAAGAAGAGTTGAAAATATTGAAGATCGATTTCGAGAGCAAACAAAAGAAAGAGGAAGAAAATGAAGAAAAGCGAAGAACAGAAGAAATGATTGGAATTAAGGGAAATGGAAAGAGCGTGAGAGACAAGAACAGGAACAATTAACTAATCGTTGCCCTGTTAGGAGCAAGGTTAGATAGATGGCATTACGTGTAAACGAGGTCAGGCGTGACGTAGCTTTGTATCCCATGGATTCCCAGACCAAGCAGAGCCACATGCAAACCACCCGAGCGAAATCTGCGGACCGTGACTGACGTCGGAACCTGGTATCGGTTTGATAAGTGAGCAGTGATGCCAGTATAAGACTTTGGCGTTAAGGGTTCGAGGCACTCACTGCTGTTTATACAAGTCTCAATGATTGAGTAATAATTTTTGATGAGTGCATGAGTCAATCGGTCACTGAGTTAGTGAGTCAGTGAAATATGCCTGTCTTGTCTGTCTGCCTGTCTGTTTGCCTGTCTGTCTGTCTGTTTGCCTGTCTGTCTGTCTATCTATCTAATTACGTTCAATTCGTTCCTGCAGAGTCATGCTCGTGGAGCTCCAGTTCGCTTGATGACGTCATCAACTCTTCCGGTAACGTACTCTTCTTCCTGTCTGAAGGCAAGACGAGGCAACTGACTTTGTCACTGCTGCGGTGAAGTCGGGTGATGATCTTCAGCTGGAGTTTCCGTTTGTTGTGACTACTGTTCCTCATCCTCTTCTGACAGGAGAGTCGCCAGAACTCAGCTACGGTAAGCGTCATTTACCATAGTAGATCTTCATTTCTCCCCAAATCTTCTTAATCGTCATCTTGTTTTTCTTCCTGTTCTACTTGTTGTTTTTCTTCTCATTCTTAATTCTTCTTCAATCCTTGTACATGTTCTTGTTCTGCTTGTTTTTCTTCATAGGCATCAATGCAGTTCGCTCGCTCGCTCTCTCCCGATACCTCAATAAATTCGCACAAATTGGCGAGCGATGAAAGAATCATTATTAATTTATTATATATATGCGAAGCTGGATTGATAAATGATGTTGGGCCATCTAGCGAATACAATAACGCTTCTAGTTAAATTGCTTTCGTTGGATGACAGGTGGTTTTTAACAGTGCAGCTTCTAATGTTTTATGGATTTTTTCATCGCTCACCATTTTGTACGAAGGAATAAAATTCTGAGGAAATTCCATTTGCACGGCCACACTAGAAACAGTTTATTATTTTCTGGGCCCAGTGACAAAAAACTTTTAATTCAAAAATTATTTCAAAATGACGGTGGGCGATTGGTTTTCGCGTAGTGTTTGAGCCGATGTGAAATATCCCTCATTCAGTGGATCCTTTAACGCATGTTAAATTGTATTCGCTAAATGTCAGTAGATTTTTTAGAAATTGACCATCTCGTTTGCAAAATTATGGAGGGCTCTGAATATCAGAAAATTAGATTTCCACGGTGAAATGATTTCATTACAGCCTGCATGTTGCTTGCATTGCTACTGATTTCATTCCTAGCCTGCCTGGTTGCTTGCTTGCATTGCTATTGATTTCATTGCTAGCCTGCATGCATGCTTGCGTTGCTACTGATTTCATTGCTAGTCTGCGTGCTTGCTTGCTTTGCTATTGCTTTCATTGTTGGCCTGCGTGCTTGCATTGCTACTGATTTCATTGCTAGCCTGGGTGCTTGCATTTCTTCTGATTTCATTGCTAGACTGCGTGCTTGCTTGCTATTGCCACTGATTTCATTGCTAGCCTGCATGTTGCGTGCTTGCATTGCTACTGATTTCACTGCTAGCCAGCGTGCTTCCTTGCTTTTGATCTGCTACTGATGTCATTGCTAGCCTGTGCGTGCTTGCTTGCATTGCTACTGTAGAAATCTTGGAATTACGATTACTAGAAATCTTGGAATTACGATTACGATTTCATTGCTATTGATTTCGTTGCTAGCCTGAATTAGAATTACTGTACTTCAATGAGACGGTGGCTGATCGTTTTAAACGTAGTATTTGAGCCAGTCACTCGTGTCTCTCTCTCTCTCGCTCTGAAATCAATTTTCCTGAAATTTCGATACATGAATAAATTCGCACAAAAGGCGTGCGATGAAAGAATCATTAATATGTGTACGCGAAGCTGGATAGGTAAAGTTCTTCTGCTGTCTAGCTAATACATTAATTCTTCTAGTTAAATTGCATTCGCCAGAGGGCAGCTGATTTTTAGCAGTCCAGCTTCTAATGTTTTATAGATTTTTTCATCGCTCGCCATTTTGTACGAAGGAATGAAATTTTCAGGAAATTCCATTTGCACGGTCACACTAGAAACAGTTTATTGGTTTTCGCGTAGTTTTTGAGCGATGTGAAATATCCTTCATTCAGTGGATCCTTTTACGCATGCTAAATTGTATTCGTTAAATGTTAGTAATTTTTTTAGAAATTGAGGATCTCGTTTGTAAAATTAGTTATGACTCTGAATATCGGAAAAATTTGATTTCCACGGAGAAACTCTTTGTCAGCCTTATTATGAGCTGTACATATGGTGAGGCACACATTACTTATAATTATGTCTTTGTCATTGAAAAGGGCTATATGAATGTGTAGTAACTTGCTTTATGTTGATGTCTATCTAGATTGGTTTGCAGTCGGAGAAGTCAGGTGATGATCTTCAG